>JAHLKF010000035.1:0-148950 GCA_025558075.1 Gaertneriomyces semiglobifer
TGACTACGACTGTTCACATGCGACAGAGCATGCAGCCTGCCGCGCGACGAATTTCACAAGCAGTTAAAGAGACTTCAGAGGCTGATGATGTCTAAAGTTGTTTTTCGGTACTCTGGTGCTGCGTTTTTTGATAGAACCTTTGAAAAGTTTGGAACTGATATGGATATGGAAGCCTTTGTCTTTTCAAATAAAGATTTGATTACTTGACTTGACTAGTGAGTGTTCGCGTAGTCTTGTGTAGATAAGTGATGCGGACGTCAGTCGTTTGCAAAAGTCCAACCAGATTGGCGATGCACACACCCCCTGTCCACCTCGGCAAGGCAGACCTCGCTTTTACCACCCGCATTGAAGGGAACAATGCCCAAAAACAGTGCGAAAGCGGTAAACGAGACATTCCGTAAATCAATGAGCAGGGGAACTCTCATATTAAGCCCGTGGGAAAGTGTTTCAACCCATGTCGCGTAGGGATCCTGGCATGATGCCTACGACTAAGCACCATTCCATCTCCTTGCTGAGGCTAGCAGAAATAAATGCGTGACCCACGGGATTTATTCATGCTAGCCAGAACGTTCCCTCTGAGGTGAAGTTTCATCACTGCTTTGCCTGAGCTACAAATATGCATCTCGACATAGTCTTTGTTTATATCGCACGCGCAAAGCAGGTTGGTACGAAACCTTCTAGTTTGGACCTGGTAAAATCCAACGCAATCCAATCGTTAAATTTGGTGCGATAACAATGCCTGAGAGTCAAATCGGTTCATGCGATCATGATACTCTTACCCTCCCGAGGTAGCCCCCAGCAACAGATCCAGTTTGTGAGTCTGAAGCAGTCAGGTCGGGTTTTAAACAGTCCTGTAGTTGCATTATATCAGCACGGAGAACCTCCAGTTGCTAACTCCGTTCCACGAGCATTGGCACGCTTCCCCTTCCTGGAGTTTGCTTCTGCCGAATCTTACGATTCATCTTGAAAGAAAGAAAATTTCATCTTTAGTCAGCCTTGACGGTGCACAATTCGACGGGTCTAACGGCTTTGCGAACTATCTCAAGCGCCGCAAACGCCAAGATGGAAACCGATGTACGCTAGAAGTTACGCCAAAACACGACGCAGATCAATGGCGTGTGGCACAGTTGCGTTACGCAATTGATAAGCCATTCACGGTGCGCATTCTGCGGCATTCCTTTGGCGATACTCAGTCAGCTCAGTTGGCACTCAACTCAGACAGCATTCGTTGATTCTCTCAGTTGTGTTGTCGGAAACCTGATGATGGAGTCGTTTGCGTTGCCCCCGTCATTGGGCGTCACCTCGGACGAAGATCTTCTCCGTTCGTTTTTGGACGATGACCTTTTGACCCAAACGCTGGGTGCGGCCGACCAGACGTCCGCCGATGCTTTCCTGCTGAATATACAGCCTTCATTCTATGGTACGCCTTGCAGTCCTGAGACATCTGCGTCACACAGTGACGTTGCGTCGTCGCCTTCATCGGGCCCGTCTGCCCCTTCGCCGAACGCTGACTGGATGCTAGACTTTGATGACCTTCCTGCCCTGCTACAGCCCATTCCCAATGGCGAAGTCTCTGACCCAACGTCTGGGATATCCTTCCCCAACTCAGCCTTTCCACCCGACGTATCGCAGGCCTCGTCACTCGTACCAAACCTTTTACCACTTCCACCATCATCACAAGTGGCGGCGTCTACAGTGAAACTGGAAGCGCAGCCCAGTCAGTCAACTGTTTGGAAGGTATCTCCACTGATATCTGGAACTCCTGTGAGAGTGCCCTCGCCCTGTCCGCCTCCATCGCCGCCGCACTCTGATTCATCACCGACCAAGCCCAAGGCGCCAAGGCGACAGAATCGGACACCAGAAGAAAAGTTGGAGTCGCGGAAGCAGCGCTTGATTAAGAATAGGGAAGCAGCTATGCAATCAAGGAAGCGCAAAAGGGAGCTTATGGAGAATTTGGAAGAATTGACAGAGCAATTGACTGCGGAAAACACCTCTCTTAAACTCCAAGTTGAACTCTTGACACAGCAAAATGTGTTGCTTACTCAGGAGAACACTTCCTTGAAGCGTCTACTGAGCGATAACAACGGTCGCCCATTGGACTATGATCAGGAGCTAGGCGGAGTAGCACGCGGTGCTCTAAAAAACAACAAAAAGGCCGGTGTAATGTTAATGGTGAGTGCTCTGTACCTTGTTCTTGTAGGCATACTCGATACTCACTGTGACCTCGGGCAGGCTGTGTTATTCTCATTCATGATGATGGCATTCCTACCTGGGATGGTCACTTACAGCAGTCACTCGACTGGAATCCAAATCGCGAGCAAAGCATTTTCTGAACGGCAGCCAGTGCATCGGGATCAGCGTTTGCTTGATGCGGCGCCTACCATTTTATACCTTCCGTCCTCTTCTTCGCTAGCACCTTCAAGCCCTGGTTCAGCGCCTCATGTGAATGCGCTTAGTCGCCCTCAGATTGAGAGCTCTGTCAAACTGCCACTCGATGGTCATTTCAAGGATAGGATCCGCTCGTTGTCCGTCGAAACCGCATTGTCGCAGGAATCGCGTGGCAAGCTGGACAAGCTTCATGCTCTCTTTGACGGCGAAAACGTAAACGTCGTCGTTCCTAACACTTTTGGAGTCAAGCCGTCAATGGAGAAGCGCTCTTTGAACCAAGGCTATGAATTGTAAGTCCTCATTCGCAAAGTTTTGATGGGCCCCCTTGAAGTGACACCTTTTGATTGTAGGTCCTCATCTGGTGCAACCTACCAAGCATCTTCATTTATGCGCACAGCGGCACATGGCGCTACATATGGCTCTGAGCGTGCAGGTGCGGCCATTCCCTTTGCTACAGTCAGCGACAGCCTGCATCTTTTGCCATACCTCGATAGACAACCGATACCGAGTCCGCTAGCAGAATGCTGCAGTGAACATGGTGCTTCATCGCCCAAGTTATCTTTGGTGGCGTCTCTCACACCAGAGGGTGATGGTTCCGTTTCATACGGAGGATACCTGCAACTGGACATGGCCGTCATTAATGCGAAATTCGTCAAGTGGAACGCAGCTGGAAGTACGGGTACTGGAAGCAACACTATCATTATTTAGATTCAAACATCAACAGTTTTTGGTTTGTCTGTGTATCATAAAATTGCATATGTTACAGTATGGTGTGCGTCCATTGACCTGCGACCTCTTATGATGGAGGCCGTCGTAGAGACTGTGACTCTGTGAGTAGGGATATTACCTGTCACAAAGACATGGTACTGAATTTGAATGGCTCAAAGTGAGATTCGCATTAGATTCTCCAATCCTTTGAAGGATGACCCGGTTTCTGTATGCCCAATCTTTGATAACCTGGGGCATTTATATATGACCAATCGAGGGCCTTTTATCGTTAAGCCAATAAGTTCGCAAAGGTTCCACTCGCGATGCTGCAGCAAACGTCCCTCGTCTCATCCAAACAGGAAGACATCGCACATTATTTATACATATAACAACCATGACCCGTAAGCAACTCGTACTGGCATTGGTATATGGTGGGTAACACTTTGCTGACAACATCATCGACCTGCAGGAGGGGACCAGCGAGAACGAGACCGTGCCAAAAATGCCAAGAAAAGCGCCCAGAAAGGTGTCCGAAAAGATGACATGACATTAGCACAACGAAAAGAATAGTGAGTCTCCATGGTGGATCTTGTGCTTGTGTTTCCGTTTATCCGTCGATTGACCTCGTCGCGGGTATTACAGTGACAAAAAGATGCTGCAAGAGAAACAAGCAGCAAAAGCCGCTGCTGCGAAGGCCACAGGCGAAGGGAAGAAATAGCGCATAAGGGATTCGGAGTGGATCAGGACGTTTGCTTTCAAGGTTCGTATGAAAGCGTAAATGTGAGGTGGACTCGCCTTGTCTGGCAGGACTTGGGCGGCGGTGGGATACTCAATGGACGTGGTGATAGTGAGGAGCGGTATCTGCTACCGCTCTTGCTTGTTGACTGTAGGACTGGGCTTTACTTATGCTTGTTGGTTGATCTTGTAGGAAACGGGGTGACAAACGATTATGGGCGATCGCTAGAGGGTTACTAGACGATGCAGAAATTACAGGAGATTGCATGGAAAGTTACAATTAGGATGTGAGTTACGAATAGAAGGTCGACAATTTTGCTTTCTCATCTGCATGTGGATCATTGTTCCTCTTGTTTTTATGAACTGCTCCTTGTGGGATGTGATAAAACCGCACTCCGAATCATTCAGATTCTTTTAGCATAAATTCGCTTGCCAGGCGATGCGTTCAGGACATCTGACGCATAGCATATCATAAAGCTGCGTGCAAAATTACTTGTGGCATCTTCCAAACACCTTCCAAAGGGAAACCCTCTCCGATGATGCATCATGGTGTCATGTGCCTTCCGAATTCGGGACTAGTGTATATGTAGCTAGAAACTGGCTTATCCACCATCACTGTTCGAATGTTCGCGGCTTTGAAGAGGTGCAGACAATAGGGCGCCCAAATAAGGTTGGACCATTAGGTAACTGGCGGGTTATGTCACGATGTCATAGCGCGTCGAATGTGGGACGTTCCATTATCGCTGCACGCTGCACTTAGGATATCTAATGATGGTAAAGTTATATAAAGGAGATGAATATTCGGGAGGGATCCCGCATTCGTGCCCAACAATCCAATCATTATTGAAAAGAATCACTGTCTTCCGTTGTTTAACTTAACGAGTACAAACACTCGCTGTCCAGAATGCCTGACAAAGATTTCGTCCTTGCTGAAGTATCAAAGCTAACGGCCCCTGGGTCGACCCCCGCGCATTTCAAAGGTAAATTCTAAGTATTATGAACATTAGAACAATTGAAAGGCCAACTGTCTTATAGGAGAGCGTACAGCTCCGGCAGTTCCACTTCATGATACGGAAGGGGTAATCAAGTCCTTAGTAGATCGAGTAAAGCGGCTAGAAATTCAACTCCATGAAGCTCGTGGTATGTGCCTTTCATGTTACTCATGTGTGTATGTGAGCGCATGTTGCTGACTCCAACCCACAGCTGGAGTTCCACGAGGTCAACACGTCCCACAAGCTGCAGAGTCTCTCGCGCACGATGCCCACCGCACGCACGAATCCCCGAGCCAAACGCGTGAAATTCTTGAAGCCGTTGAGAAGCTTGTAAATACCCAGGTTCAAGCGCAATTCAAAGCTCTTCTCGACGACTTGCGGCGTCTGGAACTTGAGCGGGCCTCCGCGTCAATCGGAATGACCGAAACATTGGAAAGATTGGATCAACAGCAAGAACTGCTAGCCACCGGTTATCAGACCGTAAACAAATCGTTGCTGAGCCTGGAGGCCTATCAGGCGTCGAGGCTCGAGGATATCGCTCAGGCTATCGCGTCTTGGCAGGCTCAAGGTCGAGAGAAAGACTTGGATACCCGTAACTTAATGACAACAAGCTTTGGGGCCTTGACGGAGTCCCACACAATGTTGCACAAGGAGTCGGTCGCCAGTCAGGAGGCAATAACTCAATCTATGCTAACTCTGGGCGAATCCCTTGTAAACCTTGAGAAGAATCAGGCTGCGAGGTTCGAAGGTATTCTTCAGGCAATCAAACTTCAGGAAACGCAAAGGTTGGAATTTGAACGCGGTATCCAGCAAGTGCTTGCGTCGAATTTTCTTCGCTTGAACGAGAAGCTGGATAAACTTGAGGGCCAGGCAGGCACGTCCTATGAAGGGATGTTGCGGACGACCGAGAAAGTCGGGACCTCTTTGATGGACCTCCTTGTGAAGCATGCCCAAACAGAGAGAGCCCAACGTGAGGAGTCAGAAAATAGAATTGTCGGCGAAATTGCCGGTGTCAACCGGACTTTGGGGACTTTAGAGACGAACCAAGGCGCCACGCTGGAGAGCGTAACTGGAGTGGTCAGTAGCCTTGAGACCACCAATGCAGCCCAATTCAGGGCTGTAAACAATTTCTTGGGCAGTCTTGACAAGAGCCAGGTGAACTTCAACGAGGCACTAGGCATCCTCAGTAAGAACGACCAGACGATTTTAACCGCTGTAGAGGAATCGCAGCTGTTGGGTAATGACCTTCGCGAAACCGTGGAAGCTAACTTTGCCGCAACCAACAACGCGATTATCAATTTGCGATCTCCTCCATCGTCCTTGATTAAGGAACTTGACGCCACCAGAAGATCAGTCCTTGCGCTGGAAGCCAACCAGGCGGCCTTGTTGAACGAAGTTAAAGAACTCGCAAAGGCCAGAGTCAATCCTCAGCCAGTTTATGCTGACATGGCCGTCATTGATCAACGTTCCGAAATTCCGATTCCGCAAATCTTGTCGAGCCGGCGCGGATCTGACGGCGGCTTGGAAATGGAAGTGATAAGTCCCAATGGAGCACGGTACTGGGTCTCACAGCAGCATCTAGACAGCTTCCTTGCTGCCAATCAGATCAAGTAGAGACTTTAACGCTTCTCAACATTAACATTCTTTGTACGTGGTGAGGTGGCTCACAGTAGAATACAGAGCGAAGGTTTTGGGAAAATGACATCGCGTTTGGTAGCAGGGCTACATTAGTAGGCCATTCACATAATGAGCATTTGGTAGCGAGTACTCTGGCATGGGTGGGTCGCGGCTCGTGCTTGACCATTTGGCAGCATGCCTCCGCCACAGCAGCGCGGACATGTCCCACTCTACCAAAGTGATATTCCCTCCATGGAAGCCGCATTGGTTCACTGCTTGCCGGCGGTACCTCGTGTCGGTGTGGTAGACGCTGGCGCGATGTCATTTAACAGCCAGTCTCGGGTGAAAAACCAGCCTTCGGCAATTAGAGCAACCAAAGCGAAGAAGAGGCTAATGAGCACTTTCTGGCAAATGTTCAAACATCAGTTCCATAGGCATTCCAATCATTACTACGTGGCGAACTCACCATTCCGATATCGCGAGTAACAGTCCCGGAAACCCAATAGACAGCCATGAAAACAGCCAATATGGAGAAAATGACATTGATGATGGCGGTCATTTGGCGAAATGCATCCCGTAAGTCGTTGCCGATGGAGCTTGCGGGCACGTTATCTCTCTCTCGAAACGTGGATACATGGCGCACCATTTCGGCGTATTCTTTGTTCGCAAGGTCAGCCTTGATGTTCTCCAGAATCCGGACCAGTTCCGGGCTCTGTACGAGGAGGCACAATTAGTGACACTCCCCGCAGGCGATTTTCCGCCATTGCGCTTACCTTCACCCGTTCTTTCGGCCTGTCCATGTAGACTTTGCTTCCTCTCAGAAGCGCGTGCAGCGAGTACTCCGAACTGTCTACACACAACAATGATGGGGTGAGCATGAAGTACCTTCATATTTAACGAATACGACCAGTCAGCGTACCCTTGCCTTCGGATGCCTGTAATGCTTTCGAGACCTGGACCACTGTTTGGTGGTCGATAGTAGAAGGGACGTCATCGCTAGCCGTCAAATCGGAAGCTCCCAGGTACGGCGTGAGGGCACTCAGCAAATCTCCACTCGCTTCTGGTAGAGCCGACGCTTCCTTCACAGCGTTCAGTAGCGTTTGCGTAACGACGAGTCTGACCATGGCTGTTCATCTGTTCGATCTTCGACGCAGCGACGCCTGTTAAGCTTCCTTGTATGACTGTGCCACCATAGCTGGTGAGCGAGTTCAGTCCCATTTTGTGTTGCAAGATCCTCGGCTTAAGGACAAGACGGACTGTGACTTTGGTGGTACTTAGTATGAGTACCACGGCGACGTACGGTGGTGGTGAGTCAGTCGGTGTTTGTGTACAAGAGGTACTTTGTGCGGGAAGTTGATATGCAGTAAATTCTCAGATGAGGTGTCTGCCCTCGTGTTCGACATAGGCTCATCGACCAGTAAGGTTGGATATGCCGGAGAGGACACTCCGAAAGCAGTCTATCCATCATGGGTTGGGTACCTTCCAGCAGAGGGCGGGTCGGATGCGATGGATGTTGACGGAGAAACGGTTGGAGCCACGGAAGAGGATGTAGGGCAGAATGGAGATGGCAGCGAACAAAAGGCCAAACGCATAAAGAGAAAAACATACGTTGGAGAAACGGAAATATATTGCTGGAGGGAAAATATGGAGCTGAAGAACCCACTAAAGGAAGGAGTTGTGGAAAACTGGGATACGTATGAGGCACTTTGGGATCATGCGTTCGCACGGTTGCGAACAGACGCTCGAGAGCATCCATTACTCTTGAGTGAGCCATCATGGAATCAACGAGAATCTAGAGAAAAGCTGATTGAGCTTGCCTTTGAGAAATATGAGGTGCCATGCTTTTACTTGGCCCGAAGTGCTGTCCTTTCTGCGTAAGTGAGCGGACAACCGCCTTTCTTCAGATGAACCAGGATTCTGATGTTTGCCTTGTACATAGGTTTGCTGCTGGTCGATCAACAGCACTTGTCCTCGATTCTGGAGGCACAATGACCAGTGCTGTGCCTGTTGTTGACGGATACGTGTTGAAAAAGGGTAGGCCGCACCTTGGAGTGATGTAGCCCATGGTGACTCTCTGTAATCACCGTCCTATTTCAGCCATTCAGAAGCAACCGTTTGCCGGAGACTTTGTGTCTAAACAAGCGTTGCTCTACTTGAAAGAAAAGGGTATCGAGATCACCCCCCAATACCTCGTCGCCAAGAAGTCTGCTGTTGACGCCGGGCAACCGGCAAAATGCCAATTGCGCGATCGCCCAAACACATCACAAAGCTTCCATGAGATGGGAGTGAGCCGCGTGATTGATGAGTTCAAGCAGACTGTATGTCACGTCTCCGAATACGCATTCGATGAGAAGTAGGTGGCACTTCTGGTTACTGTCAGTGTTCAGTGAGTTTACTCTTATCTCTGCACAGCCAAGTGAAGCTTCGCCCTGTGAAGAACTTTGAATTTGCTGATGGTTATAACAACGTATTTGGAATCGAGCGTTTCAAGATTGCTGAAGGACTATTCACCCCCAAATTTGTGTTGAAGGTACGGTGGTCATTCTGCCAATCTGTCGAGGTTTCTCATTGAAACGTCCACCATAGGATCCCAGTGATGCATCCGAAAACACGCCTATCTCGATTACCGATTTAGTTCAGAACAGTATCAATGCTTGCGATCCAGATCTGCGTACGCAGCTGTATCCGAACGTTGTGTTGACCGGTGCAAATACGTTGCTACCTGGGTTTGCGGACAGAGTCCATTCAGAACTTCTGACGGCCGCACCGGGGGTATGTGTTGCCTGACATAGCTACTGCTTGGTAAAGAACTTACCATCGTTGGTCCACTAGTTCAAGACGAAAATTCAGGCTGCCGGACTTACAACAGAACGCCGCTTTAGTCCATGGATAGGAGGATCTATCTTGGCTTCTCTCGGCACGTTTCATCAGCTCTGGATATCGAAACAAGAGTACGAAGAAAATGGGGTCAACGTGGAGAAGCGGCTTCATTGATTGTCTAAGAGCCTCATGCTCACTGTAAATAGAGTTGTTGAAATTAGTACACAATACCGGGAATGAAGAACGGCGACTTAAAGAAAATGTCTATTCTACTTCTGTTGATATGCCCAAAACCCGTCGCCCTGCGATATTGCAAATCCGTCGAATTCGTGCGTCCTGGACTTTAATGGCCATCTTATACTAATGACCATCTTGCCGGCAGTAAGTTGTTCCATCAAGCGACTGGCTAATTTTTCAATCGCTTCTGGAAGCAAGTACAACACCACAATGGTTGCTCTTCCCACCAGATCAAGCACGGTGTCTGAGTTACGTACAGCTGCCTGAATTGGATGTACGCGGTCTACTGGGGTTGGGTCCAGTATATCGCCAACATATAACTCCAAGTTCTCAAAAAGCCAAGTGTCGGCAGGCTCAACACGTTCTTGCGCCTGCTTGACCAGCTTCTCATCTAAATCTATCCCGATCATCTTCACATCCACACCATATTCACGTAGGCCGCCTCCCAGGCCGGATAGCAGCGTACCGTTGCCACAGCCTAAGTCTATTATTGTGTGCGTTCTATTTGCAGGACCTGATGTGTGATTCACAAGAAAAGCTGCAACTTTCGGGATCACTTCGTCCGGCGACGATAGGAATGGTGAGATGTAGCCGCGGGCCCAGTCGTACGAGAAAAGGCGACGAGGGGTCGCCGCCCGCGAAGTCATAAGGAGTGAGGGATCGAGAGAATAGGCGTCTGGCTCTGTATCTGACATTGTGGACTTAATCAGTGGCTACAGCACAATATGCAAACGAATGCAGTTGCAGCCAAAAAAACTCAATTTCAAACTCGCGTGCAGTCGTTGTCTTTTATTTTTTCCAACACCATCCAGATATTTTGGATCTTACAAGGACAAGTTGCAGAGTGAAGGATTCAATACATGATGGATGTCATCTCCAAGACATTTCTTCGGCGGAATGGGCCAGTACTTCGGATGATGGCTCCCTCGCAGCCTTTCGTGACACTTTCCGCTGGCTTTGTCCAGTTTTCACGAATGAGGACATGCCGTATGTCGTCCATGAGATCTTTCAAGCCACTACCCGTCGCAAACCCTTTCCTTCGGTGCTCTCGGCGGTCTCATTCAAGCTCTCCCGAACCGCGGCAGCCGGAACCTCGCCATCAAAAGATTGTACTCATCTTCCTATTAACTGGGGTTGCGGTGATTGCTTTTGACATCTACTATTACAAACACTTGTATGAACCGCCGCATGCAACTTTAACACCCACGGCATTCAAGCCGTTCAAACTCATGGAGGCTATCCCTGTCACTCATGACACCACATTATTCAGGTTCGCCGCGAACCTTCCCGACGTAGAGACGCCTAGCGGGATTATCGTCCCATCACATGTTGTCGTTAAGGACGACAGTTGCCAGATTGCCCGCGAGTACACTCCTATTACCTACTCCAAAACCCATTTTGACTTGCTGGTCAAGAAGTATGAGAACGGAAGCGTCAGTAAGCTGATTCACAGTCTGGAGCCTGGAGACAAACTCGAGATGAGAGGGCCAATTGAAACACTCCCGTATGAACCCAATGTAGTGGAAGAAATTGGCATGGTGAGAGTCGTTTTAATGGAAACGGCCTTGGAACCGTCCGTTTAATGAGTGTCAACCAATGTTCCCAGATTGCAGGTGGAACCGGAATATCACCACTGTATCAACTAATCAAACGCATACTGAGAGACCCTAGCGATAAAACCAGGATCTCACTCATTTACGCCAATCGGTCAGAAGACGACATACCCCTTCATAATGAGCTCCAACTTCTTTCATCTAAGCACCCAGATCGCTTGCGAGTTTACCATACGATCGAGAAACAGCGTCATCAGGAACGGCCATGGGGCCAGGGCACAGGATATGTTAGTGCAAAGATGATCAAGGAACACTTGCCGGCTTCTGAAAGAGGATCCAGCGCTGCTATACTAGTGTGTGGACCTGATGGGTGGGTTTGTGCTGAACTTCCTCTTATCGTTATCCCCCGCTAATCCAAACGTACGCAGCATGATACAGTATGTGGCCGGTGCCAAGGAAGAAAACAACTCTCAGGGACCTCTTGGAGGTCTCCTTGCGAAGCTCGGATATCAGGAGCGGCAGGTTTTCAAGTTTTAGACTAACTCTTCGATTGTGTATATAAGCATGGCATACACACATAGATCAATCCTTGCAGAGGTTCCCTTTTAGAAGGTTCCAAAATAGTAAATTCCACATGCGCTGAGTGGGCTTACATAAGCATCGGAGAAGCACCGCGCGCACCAAACATTGCCTTAACGCAAGGCGAGCAACATACTTGCCGGGAATGATGATTAGCATGATGCGGCTCCGCGGGATCCAATTCCCGGAATTACCCATCAACAGAAGTATACGCCAGTGGGAGTGTCTTGCTTCATTTATTCGGTCTATTCGGTGTACCTTGCTTTGAAGCCCCAAACTGGGCGTGGGAAGACATGGGCGAACAGCGGGTAGGTCTAACATCGGGCATCTGAGGACGCGATGGCACATACTAATGACGATGGCTAGCAACTGTCAAGAACCTCAAAGGTCGTGCTCATCCTCACAATCATTGAGTGTTTAGTGATCATCAGCCTTGAAGCCACGGTCGCCGGCGTCCTGTGGAAGTATTACGACCCCCTTTCAGTAGAGGGGCCAAGTAGAGGTGTACCAGTTTATTTGGTTATCTTTGTCGTCGCTCAACTTTTTCAGATATATATGTGCGTTGATGCTGTACGTATGCTTTGCTTCGAAAGCGGTTACGGTCCCAAAGTTCCTTACGCAGGCAGCTCACCAGATCCATAATCAAAACACCATTCAAATTCTCGTCTTCGTATTTTTCAATCTGCTCATATGCAGTTACTCAATATTCCAATACTTTCAAATGGACGACCTGATATTCGACGATGAACAGCAAATCCTGGCTCATGTCGAGATCAGCGACCGAGACAAACGAACGTTACAAGGGGCGCTCATCAGTATCCCAGTCATTACCGGACTATTTACGATTGCGTTTGCATGGGGTGCTAAAGTGTTGTACTCAGAGTTTGGGTGGAAGATATATAAAAAGATTGGTGCTGATCCGGCGATGCGTGGTAAGTACTAATGCCGACATTAGTACGAATTCTTACTAAATGGTGCTGGTTTAGATATGTATCGTGCATATCAGATATTTCTCTTGCTCATCAAGCTGGACTTCTTTTTCATGTTCAGCTTTGGGCTACAATTCCTCGTTTTGGTGATCAAGAAAACCGATCCGGAGTTCGCATTGACGATCGCCGCGCTACCAACCATGCTTGGCGTAGTGGTGCTTGCCGTATGGGGTCTCAGACGAGAAAGCAAGCCGATAATGATTCTCTTTTCCATCGGAGTTCTAGCGGCGATAGCATATTTCATCTTCAAACTCGTGAGAATACATACACGACAAGACCAAGAAGGTTATCGAGATTCCAAATATTACCTGAGCTTCTTTGGTAAAATCGTTGCGAGTGTTTGAATTTCACAGCAGTACTCATCATTTGCCCTTTTCCACAGCCGCGCTATCGCTCGGTACGGCATGCCTGACATTGATATGCGCTGCAACGTGCTACAACAATTTTGGAAAAGGGCTTCGACAGCATCTGATGAGCAATCGTGTACGGCGACAGGTGGACCACACCGAACCGGTAGTTGTTATTGATGAAGAGACCAATCACCCTCGAAAACCGATGGTGGATGACTGAATAATTGGCACTATGATAGTGTGATCAGTTGAGCGTAGTTTTACTGTATACTTATCCAATATCCATCCGATCACGCTGAGGAATAACGGCGGGTATGTTCTGCAAGAGCGTCACCGCATGTGAACTATGCAATTGTAGCGACCTCCTATTATGACCTCGCCGACGTCTTGCTCCTCCTTACCAGTTCAACAGCCACCGTTGTTCGGGGCCAGCCAACATGGAGCTATTCACTCGAGAGTATTTGTTCAGAGTGGTCAACTTGACAGATTCAGGTCGTTGTTACCCTTATAGGGACACTCCTCAGATATGAATTTGAATGTTTCCTTTGCGTTGGGGACCTTGGTTGCATTTCATGACTGTGCAATTTTTTTCAATCACTGTGCCACACTGATCTTCCCAACCAACTTCTTTGACAGTCGAACGGTCTTTCACTCAATTTTCCGCCAACTCGCAAATCCCCCTTGACATATAGCAAAGATGGTAGGTTCGGCAGCTGGTATTCGTCAGTAGGAGAACAATGTGAGGTGGTGGTGTCAGGATGATTGGCCTCAGAACATATAAGCTCCCGGGAGCTGCGGCCTATTTCGTGCCGAGTGGAATCCTGTTTTGTGGGCAACAGACATCGTCTACTTTGATGCTTTGAGATTGTGCTTGTTATATTATTGTGGTAGAGATGCTGCAGGCCTCGCACCTCTCGGCGATTGTGACTTGTCAAGTTTAAGCGAGAATCGTTAATATGGAATATGAGGATTCTGTAACCTTGACTTGGACTGATCAACATTGTTGCAATAGGCAAAGGCGGCTGCTAAGCCCACGTCAAGTGGTGGTGGTAAGAACAAGAAGAAGGTGAGTTGGTAGCTGCTTATCACTGCTTGAGGTACCCTTTTGAACGTTAGCTGTTTGAGTAGAAGTGGTCCAAGGGAAAGGTGAAGGACAAGGCCAACAACGCTGTTGTCTTCGACAAGACCACCTATGACAAGCTTTTCAAGGAAGCCCCCACCTACAAGCTTGTGACACCCTCTGTCCTTGTTGACCGTCTTCGTATCAATGGATCTTTGGCTCGTGTTGCCATTCGGGAGTTGGCCGCCAAGGGTTTGATTCGCCCGGTTTCTCTTCACAAGTCGCAGCTCATTTACACTCGTGCTACCAAGGTTTGTCATTTGGCTTCAATTTTTTTTTCTTTTGAGGTGTTTCTGACACGTCGCTGCAGGCGGAAGACGAGGTCAAGAAGGAGACAGCCGACGAAGAGTAAATGCCTTCTAATTTGTACTAGTTCATTAAAGTGCATTTTCTGAGGCAATCTCGTTTTTCGTGTGTTTGACAAGATCTGAATATTTGGGCGAGTATAAACTCAAGCTTTAAGCTGGCACTGCTCAACGCGGCCACATAGTGACCTGATCTGCATGGTACCTGTAAACACACACAGCATTTTTGTCGGTCCAAAGCAATCAATGCATGAGCCCCGGCTGATGTGCAGTCGTTACAGTAAAAAGACGACGATGACCCCAATACCAGTTCTTGAGCCAGGTTCATCTGAGAATTGAACAGCGCAAAGCGCATCTTGAGCAACCAAACGTCGACGAGAGTGTGTGGGATTACGATCTTTTCATGCGTGAGTTTGGATATCCATGCAGTAAACAATGTTCATCCGTTTCCTGGATGTTATAAAAGATTGTCGGTTTGCACGAAAACGCGTGGTGCGCGATCTTGAAACCTGCAAAACATGCTAGCATCCAGTGGAACTGAACATGCAGAGTGGCAAGCAGCTCCAAGGCAGCGCCGAGCTTCTTCTATTTCCTCATCGGCATCTGATGAAAGCGCCATTACTGCTCCGGATGTGGGGAGGCTTTTGCGCATCCAACGATCGACCGCCTGTGCTGTGGAAGCGACGAAGACAGTTGAAGAGAATGAGGAACCCATTGAAAAACGCGGAGCAGGTCGTGAAAGAAGGGTGGGCAAACAGAGCTGCCGTAGAACGCTGCAAGGGTATCTGAACCATCAGACAAAGTAATATCTGCAGCTTGCGCGTTGAACAGAGCCTCAACTGATGCTGGCGTTTCCAGGAGGCAACTCATCGAACGAGAATTAGAAGCGCTGACTACGAAGCCTACAATGTACGATGACATTGCACATACTATTGGTGACCTTGAGAGGTCATTTTACGACGAGCAGAAGACGCTAGGTTCGTCAAAGAGCGGCGCACCATTTAATGCCTTATCCGCTTTCTCACAAGTTTCTTAGAACAGGCTGTATACAAGAAAGTTGCGAGTATACGGTCATCTGTTCGAAGCCTTTGCGACCTTGTCGGTCATCCAGAGCCAGGACATACATGTATGTCTAGATGGCGAACATCTTGAACTTCTTCAGCACACAAAGCTCACATTCATCTGCATTAGATATCGAACGGCTCAAGCGCACAATGTCCGACATTGAGCGCGACCTTTTGCTTTTCAAAAACGCCGAGAGTACCAGGTTAGTGAGCACTCTGATGACAACAGACTCATCCGATCAGTCAACTGAGTAAATTCAGCTTCGAAGAGTTGCAAGTGCGTGAGAAGCAGCTTACGCGTGATATTGCGTCTGCCAATGCCAAAATGGAAGCATGGGAAACTATCGTCAATGAGCCACCGAGCCAGGAGGACAGGAAACAGACGATTCGCCAGAAACCCAGCCACCTCTACAACGTGGACGGTTTGTTACCAGACATTGTTGCGTACCAAGTTAGTTACTGATGCGTGGTCATGTCCTTGAATCATTGCAACTAAACCATATAAACTAGAATTACCTCGCCAAGTATGGTGGGCACACTGGCGGGTGGGATGAGCAGATGCATAGAGTGTGGCTCAAGTTGCGACAATCATACGAGGTACCCGCCAAATGCTAGATGTTGGTGTTTTGCAGCCATTCACAGTGTGTTTATAAGGCACGGCACGATGAATTTTTGCGGGCATGTGTGGCACGGATCCCAGGAATATCATTGGAAGAGGCGATTGCTCATGAGGAATGGTACGCCGGATTTTGCGATGCCACGGATGCTAAAAAGCGCGCCATCGAGCGTTGGAGGAAGCAAAAAGAGGTACTTGGTTATAAGCAGGTTTCTCCGACAAGGCTGCGCTAAGCCTGTTTTGACGTAACAGGAACTGGCCGCAAAAAGTTCTTCCGAAACGGGCAAGCCGGGTCACGCTGAAGATGCCACGGCACGAGCGGTCCAGAACGAACGCGATCGGCAAGAACGAGAACAGAAGAAACGAGACGTTGAGGAATGGAAGGCACGCAAGCATGCTGAACAGGAGAATGCGGAACGACGTAAGCGAGAGATGGAGAGGCGTCAGCAAGACGAAGAGCAAGGTTGGCGCGAAAAGCAGGTAAACGTTGAACCTCCCAGTTTGATGTGGCACGTAGCTGAAACCCGTGATCTTATAGGCTATACGACGAACCCAAGTGGCGGCGGAAGCCGCCCGCCGCCGCGAACGTGAAGAACGGATAAAAGCCGAACACGAAGCACATGAGCGGCTGCAAAAGAAGCTGTGGAGTGAAACATCAAAATTACAAGCTGAGAGATTGGCCCAAAAGGTTGGAGCGTCGCCAAGCATTTAGTGATGTTCCTGACTCACCTCCGCTGTTTAGAATGCCGATTTTCTACACCGACGGCACGCGCTTTTGGAAAAGCAGCAACAAGCTGAAGAAGAGAAGCAGCGGCGGCTGGAGAGGTTAAAGGAATTGTTCAAACCTCCCGAAGTCGAAAAAGATCCCGCCCGTTTACTGCGATCTACCGAGGCGTTCCAACATAAACGTGAGAAAGGAGAGCTGGAACAAACTGAAGCCGTTCGGTGTAAATTTACGCCAGCTGCGCTTCCTAGACGGTAAGCTCCTAGGCAGTTAAGTGTGTTAATATCCCGTACCGATCGCGCTCCTTCCAACAGACATGTACCTCTTTGGCGCCAAGGGTTGTAGTTTTATTCAAGGCTGATATATTGGATCTCTGAAACTGCATCGCCCTCAATATTCCCGTCATTCCGCTTGTTAGCGCATGATAACTCCCATCAAAGTCTGGAATCGCTCATCGCAAGCTTGTATATTAGATTTTGATATTACGCTTGCTCATGTCCAAAGTACATTTGTATAAACTGTGCGTAATCGAAAATTCCGGACTGCGCTTGCGGTGCAACCTATGACATAACGTATGTCACATTACATGGACCACTCCAGTCGTAGCCAAAACAGTAGATACCTGTGATATTAAATCCTCCGCCTCATCCTTGCTCAGGCGTTTCTCTGCATCCCCATAATCTGTTAGGATTTTCACTAATGTGCCCATAGTCACGGTTCCCGCATGAAGGGGATCCTCGTCATCGAAACTGCGCGGAACACCCAAGTCAGCACGAGCAATCCGATTATGGCACAAGCGTATTGTGCTTACAGCTTAAATGCTTTTCGTATGTTATCTGCCGTCACTGACGTCTGAACTTTGCGAGACATCGCATGAACAAAGGCTGCACGAAAGTGTTAGCCATCGTATTACACCGAAGAAAGAATTTCAGGTCATCCTGACATTCAAAATCGATTTCTCCTGTTCCGGCCTTATCAATCTCATTGACCATCGTTTCCAGTTCAACCTATATGTTTTTTTCGCACGAACTAAGGACTGGGACGAGACAACATTTGGTCGAACTTTTGAAACTCAGTACCTTGGAAACCCGCAATCCAAGTGTTTTCATTAGAGCTGCAAGCTCGTCCTTAGATATTGTCCCCCCATGGTCGACATCTACTAGTGAGAAAATTTCGACAAGCTCACGCACTTCTGCCTCACTCAGACCGGAGCTCGCAATTAATGCTGGATCAACCTACACCGCATATGCATCAGATAATGCCAATGCAAGGAACACTCTGGACAGTTATAAGAAAGCTCAGCAGGCTGTTACCTACCCGAATGTAATCAGAGCTTGGCGGTTCCTCTGCAATATGCTTCCTGTTCTGCGAAAGACTGCCAGGACCAGAGTATCCCACGACAGGTTTGATCGCGCCGCGAGAGCGTGCACCCGCTTGTTCAGCGAGGGTGCCGGTTGGTGGCCTTTTTGGTCGTGCCATATCGCTGGTTTCGAGTGGTCCGCAAGTTAGTGCTGTCAAACACGGAATTTCCCACGCGGTGTGGCAGAGTCGGAATGTTTTTGGCTTACGCGACTATTTAGGTTGCAGGAGGTTAACACTTTTAAAACTTTAACACTTGATGCACATGCAAATGCAGTAGCTCTTCTGAAGCGCTTATTTTTTGGCGCACATGCGTGAATCCAGTGATGGGAGTCATGAAGCAGCTCCTCTTCTCATTGCTCGGTGTTCAAGTATTACCATGGCGTATGGTATGATGCAAAACTCTGGTGGCAAATTCAAAGGCTAGGGACAACAAGCGTTGAACACCCTCTTTCATTGACGCAGTGTCGTCCAGCGTCTGCTTGATGTTAATGATATGACTACATTCGTAGTGCGTCGCCAGTCTCCTGAGTCCAGACTCCAGACCCATTATAGGTCACGTGCTCTGTCCACTTATCCATTACGAAGCCACTCGACCTGCGAAGACAGTGGGGATTGCCCCCTTCCATCCATTCAATTCATCCCGCCGCGTGCCAGTCGAAGACAGCAGAACAGAAAGCTACGGCAGTTAATCTTGAGCAGGCGTAGAACAGAGGGCAGGATTGCGAAAGAGTTTTGGCCGTTGTGGTTTTTGCTCATCACTTGTAGTAGTTGTGGCGATTGTTGTTGTGGAGCGCTGCCGCCTCGTTGATCAGAGATACATCCCGAGTTGGCCGGTAAGTACTCAGCTTTCTGCGGCTCATCGCGACACATGCTTGGGATCTTGCTATGCAGTTCTGGCGAATCAATATTTGGAGGGACTGATATGCATCGGTTTGCCTGGAAATCAGTTTCCGTATTTTGTCGATATGAGATTGACACTGATGTACTGCTCTTTTTAGGGACCCATCTTTTGCCATTAATCCGTATCATTAGTTAGCTCTATTTCCAGAAAGTCCAAAACACATAAAAGGTATGCCAGCTGTTGAAGGTTAGCTGTCTTCGATGCTGACTAGTATGCTTTGGTGCTGTAGTGTTTGCCGCCCCATTCGGCGAGCTTCAAAAACCGCCGATATCGCCACATCTTAGTGCGGTAAACTAATATCACAAAAATGTGGCCGTCGACTTCAGAAACTTACTACCAAACTTCAGACTATCAATACTACTATGCCCAACAACAACCGGCTGGTGATCTTCCACCAGGCGTTGAAGCACCTCCTGGTGTAGATGCAAGTGCTGCAACAAACGGCTATGATTACAGCGGTTATGCATATGCTGGCTATGGGCAGGGATACGATTCTACGTATTATACCGCACAATATGTAGCACCACCGGTTGCACCGGTCGCAACAGCACAAATTCAGAGGCCCAGTGCGGCCGCCATGATGGCAGCCCACTATGCGTATCAGTCGAAATTCAAAAAACAAGAAGAGCGAGGTTTGTTTACATTTCGGAGTTATCCTTTTTTCGGACAGAGCAGTAATACATCGGCCTTTATAGTTGCGCAAAAAGCAAAGCAGGTTGCTGCTGAAAAGGCTGCTGACGCGCAGCCTGCACAGGAAAAGGACCAGGTACACGACGCCGGCAAAGGAAGCCGAACTGCGGAGTCCACATTCGTTGATGACGAGAAGCTTCCTGCGAACGTTGAGGAAAAATCAGGTTCTACATCTGCCGGCATGTCCGTGAGTGAACACAAAAGTGTTGTTGAAACTTCAGCGTTACAGCATGACATGCAAAACTCTGTGTTGCCGACACCCGATGAGCACGAAGAGGTCCCGCAGGCCACGGAAACGATGGACATCAAAGCCTTTCCGTCCATTCCGACGCCGACCGCTGAGGATTCGAAGGTTCTGGATAGCTCTGATGTCGCTCAGGAAAACCTTGACAAAGTGATTTTGGAAGCTACCGACCGTGAAGTGCCAACGGTCGAGGTTGCCGAAGCGAGGGACGGTGATGTGGAGCCAGTGGCGCCGAATGGACTTACTGATGTTGAACGGCCTATCTCTAGCAATACAACCGAGCAGGACGCTGATGAAACGCGAGCAATTCCACAGAGCAGTGTGCAGGTTGCAACTGACGGCCATCGAAATGCGTTAACCGCTGAATCGGACAACTCCCAGCAGGATGTCTCCTATGAATCAGCAGTGCGCAAGGAGCAGCCTTCAACTGCTCCGATACAGCCATCATCTGTGTCAGTTGCGCCTCAATCCGCTCCTGTGACTGTTGGGCCTGCAGCCTTGGCTCAACAACACGTTCTTGTTTCAAAAAAAGAAAAACCAAAACCGTTTCTTCCCACCAATGACGAGGTTTTCTCTTCAGACTCCGATGACCCGGAACCCTTACTTCACACCCAATCTGTGGTGGATGCTGCCATGGAAGCTGCAAGGAGAGCTGCCGAGTTGATTGCCAAACGTGCCGGAGTGGAACCTGGTGGTGGCTCTAGAAATCGAGGTGGACGCAGAGGTAGAGGGCGTGGAAGGGAAAGGAGAGTTGACAGGGGTAGGCTGTATAGACGGAGAGGTTTCAGTAGAAGTCGTAGCCCTTCCCGAAGCAGCAGTCGCAGTATGGACAGTGATGTACCAGAGAGCATTTTGGGAAGCCCTAAAAGGCCAGAAAGAAAGGACGAGGCACGAAACGGATCAAGGCACAGAGCCTCTTCCGAGAGTAGATCCCGGAGCAGGACCCATAGCCCAAGAGACAGGCGGCGGCAGAGATCGTTATCCCGCGATCGGAGCTTTAGCAGGAGCCGTGAGCGGGTGGACCGACCGCGCGGGTCTTACCGCGACAGATCTGTGAACAGGTACAAGGAGCATGGCCGTCGCGGCAGCTATGGACGGGACCGATCGGTGGATCGCCAAGAACGCGCTCCTTTCAACCGATATGAGAATAACAGAGATTATTCGCCGGAAAGGACGAGACAGCGCATGCCAGTTGTTGATATAGCGACACGATCGGCGCATTCGACGCGCGAGGAAGCAGGCCGGTACAGACATGGGGATACGTCGCGTTCTCCAATTCGCCATGATTCTCATGAGACGATCGACCATCGCAAACGCAATCGCGACAGGGAGCGGGAAGAAGCAGGATATTTTCGCGAAGGTTACGCTGATTATCCGCCACCTCCACCTCCACCTCCTCCACCACCACCAAGGCAGCATGGAGTATCCGCACCCAAAAGACCATCAACTAGTGATTATGAATCCCGACCTGACACCTATCCGCACGCATATTCTTCATTCGATCGCCGCTCCTACCCTGTTAATGGATCCATTCCCAACGGGTTTGAAGGTGATTACGATCAGCGGGAGGTAGGGTATTCCCGTGGGGAAGCCAAACGGAGAAAGATAGGCGCACCCGCTTCTGATGACGGGGAGCACAGCCGACACCACGAACATGCTAGATCTGCCGCCAAAGAAAGTGATGAGATGTGTCGGCATGGAAAGCTACGTGAGAAATGCGACCGTCACGGACGTGAATATAGGGAGAAGAAGAAGAGACGTGAACGGGAAAAGGAGCGGAGGGACAAAAGGAGAGTTGTAGAAGTGTGAGGAAATAGTGGTATGCATTGCGCAGTGGTATGGCTGTTTGGAGATTGTAGTTGAATACGCAAATATATCCGTCCATCGCAGTGATTGGTATTGTTTAATGTGATGTCATACTCTGTGACACGCTATACAAAGCTGAGTTGAGTTAGTATCGATGTGCGATTACTTCTACATATCCACTGAGAAGCGCAGGATGTCCTACAATTTAACCGAACGTACCGACGAAGTTGTCCCCAAATTTACGGACGCTGAAGCCGCGCCACTCCTCGCCAATGAGAAGCCTCCTCCAACATCCAGCGAAACTGGAACGCGCGAGCCGTTGACATACCGCACCGTCTTTGTGCCGAACGCGGCTGAATCAGATGTTGAGAAACGGGTTGCCGCTGCTGGAGTTGGAGGGAGCTGGGGTGCTGGGTCAGGTGAAGCTGGTGCATTTGGGGCTGGAACGCAGTCAGCGCCAACTGGGACGAGAGACACATCGGAAAACGCCTGATGCGAGCGAGAAACATGTAGCTGTAGTTAATACACTACAATCTATACCAAAACTATGTCACACACCATCTATACTACAGTGAGCCATGATAAATTACATTAAGAACGCCGACACTCTCATTGCAAGTCGGACCAGGACAACTACTAAGAGAGAGTAGACGGCGTACTCCACGAAGCGACCTGGTCTTCTGCTCTCCTGTACTAACGCGAGTACTCCTCCTTTGGGAATGTCAGGTCGCACGGGAGGTACAGTCTTTTGGAGCCGTTCTGATTTTCTTTTGCGGAGTGTGGATGGTTTGGGTTTTGCTTCGGTGGAGCCCATCAGATCCTCGAGATCCGCAACACCATTTTCGGCGCTGGTCGGGGTGCTGGAGCCTGTCCCGCAACCTCCATTCTTCTTGGGACCACCGTTGTCAATTACTAACTGCCCACAGGCGCTGGCCGCATCTGCGCCCATCGTCTGCCGCAAAAGAGTGCGTACACCGTACTCTCTTACAATATCTACAAATTTCCGTGCCGCTTCTCGATCCGGCGTCTTGTAATCGTGAGGCACAGCGGTTGGATTGTAGGGAATGACATTCAGGAGAACATCCCGACTCTGTAACAACTGTCCAAGATCGTGCGCTGTTTGTTCAGAATCGTTGACGTCTTTGATAAGGACGTACTCTACAAGGATGTGCCGTCGTTGGTTGGCCGACTTGACGTTTTTGTTCTGGTTGGCAATGAAAGCATCGCAAGCGCTCAGGATTCGGTCAACGTGCCAAGCTTTGGCAGTTGGTACTATTTGCTGGCGTAGAGGTTGTGTAGGTGCGTGCAATGAAAGCGCAAGACCAACATTTGGAGCGTCCCTGATTAGTGACTGAATGCGTGGAACAACACCAACGGTCGAGATGGATATCCGACCCGGCGAGAGACCGAATCGAGCAGTGTCCACCATGGCTCGTACAGCAGAAAGCACCGCGGGGTAATTGTCCAGCGGTTCACCCATGCCCATGAAAACAATATTTCTTATTGACTCAATCTTCGAGGCGTGATATAGCTGCTCCACAATCTCGCCAGCCGTGAGATTTGATAGTAAACCCATCGTGCCCGTGGCGCAAAACGTACAGCCCATAGCACATCCAACCTGTGATGACACGCAGAGAGTTGCTCTCTTATTTGAAGCAAATTCTATGATTTCCTCTTCCGTTCCGTCTTCTGTCACTTTGACTTTCTTCTTCTTTTTCAATTCTTCTTCTGGGAACGTTGACAGTTCCACCTCGCCGTACCGCATGATCACGCTCTCTATGCGCTGACCGTCCTGCAGTTCAATCAGCAGTTTGGTCGTACTTCCATCCTTGGCGTCCGTCCGTGACACAACTTTGGACGTGGTGAGCACAAACTCATCATCTAGTACTTTTTTCGCTACTTTCGAAAAGTCGGGTATGTCGTGGTATGACGGGGCTTTGTCTGGCTGTTGAATGAGATATCTCCAGAGCTTAGCCGCATTAGACGGTTTAACTTTGTGCTCCGCGAATGCTTCCCGAAGCAAGTCTTCATCAAAGAGCGGCTTCGGGTTGAGTGTTCTGGTCTTGACCATTGTTGTATCTTCCTTTGGTATCCTACAGCTATCACCGACAACGTCTGGAAACTTTAAAGTCTGAAGTCTTTTTGTCGGAACAGGCGGTCACGTGCTCTGAAGGCCCTTAACGCGTGCAATCAGCGTTTGTCAAATTGTCAGTTACTTTCTCCGTTTCCCCCAGGTACAGTAAGAAACAACGGCCACTACAGGCGCTAACTATATATCGAGCAGGCAGTGAAAATCATATTAGAGCTTTACCAATCTTGTAAATTGTGTGAGTGGATTCCGCACAGAGCCTCAGTTAACTTTAGCTTCTCCAAAAACTCCATAATAACCAGATATAGTGTATGACCAATCCCATGGCAAATACTAGCAGCCAAAACCTCCATTCCATCCCCCTTACCGCACCCCCTGTTCTACCCCTTTCTTCTACCCTCTGCATCAGCCCTTCCAGTTCCCCGCCTTTCTGATTCAACACTCTCTGCTTTTCTTCCATTCTCATCTGCATTTCTTCAACCGTTCGAGCGGTTAGTGTGCTGCTATTCTCGAGGACATGCAAGCGATGCAGTAGAGTATCATTTTGAGCATAGAGATTGTGCAAATCGGCTAGGAGATTGGTCGGAGCTGGAGGTACTGAAGGTGGCAGGGTAGAGAGCTGAGCGCGGAGTTCGGCCAAAGTTGCGATGTGGTTAGTGTAAAGAGCGCGATAATGATCTAAGAGAGCTTGAGGAGTGGGAAACTCAACAGGCAGAGCCGGTGGCGTGGAGTCCCGCGAAGAAGGAACCGGTGGCAGCGCTGTAATAGTCGGCGTAAGAGCTTGATGAATCTGAGCTTTCTGAGCAAGAGTAAGGCTTTGATAAAGAATGAGTCCGCGTGGAGTTGCAAGTTGAAAGATGCGTTCATGAGGATTTGGCATTGAGGTGTTACTGTTGTTGTTCACTTTGATGCCGGCTGCACCGTCCTCTCCATCCGATTCATCTTTCAACGCCATAGATGAGGAGAGTATTTGTCCAACATCCATCCATAACAGTATATCAATATCACCCAGCTTCACGGCTTTGCCGTTTCGCTCCTCGGCATGTTCTTCGTTTTCCCAATCTTCCACCGCATATAGGACACGATCGACTATGCGTAATCTCACAACTCGGCGCACCTCCAATTGCGGCGTAAGTTCATGCACCTTCCATTCTCTCTTGACTCCTTTACTCTGGTAAAGGGATGGGGCTCGGACCAACGGTGGAGTCGCTGTCAATGATGGTGTGGAATTCTGCGTGCGAGATAATGGAGAGGAAACACGAGGGATATTGGGGCGGGCTGAGGGCGAAAGCAGATTGCTACTGGCCGAACTGCTACTGGTGCTCGCAGTTGTAATGGTAATAGTGGTGGCCTCCATGTGTGAGGGATTTACCCTGGCCCCTAAAAAGTTGCTCACAACGCGCCCGTTTTCCAACGAGCTTCACGATCCCATTGCAGCCAAAAGGGCGAATAAGATACCATGAAATCCCGGCTTCTCAAACATTTCCACCATCTCGACGCCTTTCCAAAGGTTCAACGCAACATCCAACATGCCACAGGAACAGGCGGTGTTCTCACAATCATCGTCGCCCTGCTCCTGGCGTATCTCGCGGCTTCCGAGTACGCTCAATACCGAACAATCACGCAAGACTATGAGTTCCTCGTCGACCAGACACCATCGCATCATGGTCATGGACTGCAGATCAATGTTGACGTGACAATAGCTATGCCATGTAAATGTATGACTTTCCCAGATCTGACTTTCCGTCGCGGAAAAGACTGCTGATCATTTTATTCCAGACATCAGAGCGGATGTACTAGATGTAAGCGGGGTGTCACTTCCCGTGTCAAGAAGCCTCCATGCAGAGAAGGTAAGCCCAACAACTTTGTATCTGGTAGGTACAAAACCTAATGGCATTGTCTAGGCCATTTTCGAAACTCGGAATGCCCGTCGTTTAGGGTACCACGAAACCGACGACGACCTGAACATCCACAGACTGGTCTCTCAAGCATCTAAATCCCAGAAAGCCTCTACATCAGGCAAAACAAGCGGTGATACGAATGCTGTCGAGTCCTGTCGGGTTACAGGGTCTGTCGCTGTGAATAAAGTCTCAGGAATGTTACATTTCACTGCATTAGGACATGGATACAACGATCCTGGCCATGCCCCACATGATGGTACGGTATAATCGCCCGTCATGAAGGAGTCTAGGGAATAAGCAAGCTAACGTCTGCTTGTAGTCATGAACTTTACACATCGCATCGATAAACTGTCGTTTGGACAGTATTACCCCGGCCTTGACAACCCGTTGGACGACACACTAGAGTATGCCACCGCCGGTGAGTATACTCGTTTGAATATCTGACCGTGATGTTTTGCCAACCAAACCCCGACCATGACAGGGATGCAGATGTTCCAATATTTCATCGCCATCGTCCCTACTACATATATTGATAGAGCTGCCGCATTTCGACGCAGAATCCTCTTAACAAACCAGTACGCTGTCACGGATTACTCGCGAGCCCTAAACTCGGAGAATGCTGCGGGCGGATTGCCTGGTATTTTCATTAAATACGACATTGAAGCGATATCTGTGCGAATCGTCGCGTCAAGACTGAGTTTCTTGCACTTCCTAACGAGATTGTGCGGTATTATTGGAGGTACGTTTGCACCTTGATCTGTGCTACTCGAAAGCTGTGTGCTGTTATACAAACTCAATCACGCCTCGTGATATTATTGTAGGGATATTTGTGGTCGTGGGCATATCACTGGACGCATTCCGCTTCATCATGCAGAGTACAAAGTCTGTAAGCACCAGTGCGCTTTCACCAAAAAAACCGGCATTGTAAACTGTGATGTCGCCATGTGAGGCCCTCCAGTGGCTTCTCTCATTCGCGGCCATCAGCCAATATCACGCCGATAAAATCTGCAACCGTATCCACATTCTTCTTTGCGATCCGTCGTAACTTGTCAAGCATCACCGGTAACCCCACAATTTCATCCCGCTTAAGCGGCTCAACAGGGATCCGCGCCGCTTCACGATAGAGATTTAGCATGTCCCAGCATTGCATGAGAATGAGCGAGATATCCGGGCCAGGAATACGCGGAACTAGGAGTCGAGAATATCGAAACGGGCTTGGCAAGATCTGGTTGCAGGAGATTGGAAAAAACAAGACGTTGAGCTTATAACCCAGGCGTTTTATGTACACTCCGTTTGTGTCACGTACCGGGGACAATATACCGATGAGTTTCACTGCTGCGTCAACCTCGTACGGATATTTAGTTTGGTCTTTGTGCATGGGTTGGTTCCAAAACCCAATGGATGTTGCAAGCAAGGGACGAAGCACATCCATGGTTTGGATGAACGAAGTGTAGGTTAAAGAGGTCGCGCGCAGAAGATCCCATAGTATCGGACGTTCTTTGAAAGCTCGCGATACCCCAGTGTCCCTGTAAGGCGACGGTTAAGCCATACATCGCACCACGCAAACGGATGGTCGAAATGCGAACCTTGGTGAAATGACCAATCTTGGCAACACGGCACTGTAATGTTCCGGGGGTGTAACCGGCAAGTGAGCAAATCGTCCCAAGAACTGTTTGGTGAAGACGGATCTTGTTGCCTCCATATTTTCTTCTTCGCCGGATGCTCCTATAGCCAATTCCAAAATTTGAAGCAAATCCCTTCTGTTAGTCGATATTCCGGTCTCCGTTATAGGTTGTTGCGCCATGTCAGGGTTGCTGGTTTCCGCATCTTCTCGCTTGACTCTTTTGGACGGAGGCTCTTCATGATTGGCATGCGCCCCTTTAAGTGCGTCCAGCAAGCTGCTTTGCGTCGTTCCGGTTCGGGGAAGGTCATATGATGCAGGAGCCAGACGTTTGACATGCACAGGCATCCTTTTGGCAGGAATCGTCCACGGGAGTTTCCAGAGTTTCCAACACAGATCCAAAAACAAATCCGAAAACAGGGTCATGCCGTACGCAAAACCGGCAACACGGGCAAGCAAACGCTTGAGCACAGTCATACTGCTAACGAAGGTTACATACGTTGTTGGTGAGGCAGCAAGTTGTTTGTGGCATACGATGTCCAGGATCTCAAATATATCTGTGACAATGTCTGTGTTGTGGCGTTGAGCTGGTTCCTTTTCCGTAGCCTCGAGTATGGATGTGAGCAGGCAGAGGGCTAGCGAACCCGTTGAGGTGCCGGCGAATGTCTTGGCGGTCTCCACGACAGATTTCCAGTGGCGGATCAGGGTGTTGGATAACGTGGGGGAATCGGTGGTGCTCTGCGCTAATGCATCAATATTCCGCAGTGCCGTGGCAGCTAGGTCGTCCGGAAGGGTGGATGACACTTTTAATACTTCGTCTACGGTCATACTGTAAACGAAAAGGCATTAAGGAATTTTAAGCGGATGTCCTCGGGTAGCAACACGGGCTTACACCAAAATCTGATCATCCACTCGTTGCAACATCATTTGCAGGGCAATCACAGCAGGATCCTGTAAGGCATCCGCCAGAGGAGCCTCCAATATCAATATCCGCATGATCTGTCGCGCAACCTCGAGTCCGAACTGCATCGCGCATAACTGAAGTAGAAGCGATACATTCCGTATACTCTTGCCACCCTTTGGTATCCGGCTGCACATACTTCGGCAAAGTTCTGATAGTCGCGGACGAAAGCACTCGAGGGCAAGGTTGGGACTGAATGTAGCGGGAGCAGGCTGATAAGATAATAATACCGATTCTTCCAACTGTTCCAAATCGGGGATTTAGATTCGCAAGTGATAAGTTATGAAAGCGATGAAACTTTGTCTGAGACTCACATGTTGAAGTGACAAGTCGAGTGCAGTCTCAGCGGCACTCTTTACCGAGCTGCAAACCTGCCTCGGCACGTTGAGGCGCTCTGGGTCAGCATCTGTGAGCACCACCTTCTCCAGTAACATGAAAATCTGGTCGTAATGAAGCGTTACTGCTTCCGTCGGGAATCTTACGATGTAACGTAACCACGTTGCTGCGACACGCTGGACCCTCTGATACGGCCTAAATACACATCAATCAGCACAAAAACATGTATCAACATTCCTTAGATCGTAGGACTTACCGTTGTGGGACGCGGTATTCGGAAGCTTCATGTGCGTGTGCCTCAAAACAGCACGCGGTAAGCAAATCTCGTTGTTCAAGGTCTGCCAATATTTCACGCAAGTGATCTGAGAACGGGGAATCACAAAGATGTTAAGTTCTGTTGAAAGGTAGACTCGAGTTGAACATATGGCCGGAGCAAAACTCACATCTCACGATGTTGTCGTTAATAAGCGGGATGGTCATTAAGTACGACAGAACAAACTTGCGCCACTGCTGTTCTACAATGCAACCGTATCGTCAGTGATCTGTTGGTACACGCAAATAAACATCCCGGTACCCAACGTTGACATACTTCTGATGGGTGCGTCCGCCGTCACCACGGCCATTGTCATATACACATCGACGAGATGCACGAAACTGGCGGCCAAGCTAGCTGGCGCCCGTTCCGACAAGTAGTCAAACATGAAGCCCAGAAAATCATCAAATGGGCTGCGATACTTTCGTATCTCTGATCTACGGTTGGGAAAATGTGGTGGATGAGTTTGCGTTAACAGGATGTATGTTGACCAAACGTCGGACGTTCACCCAAACGTACGGTGGTACGCCGTTTTCCAATGCGTCAAAGAGGTTGTTTCCAGAATGACCGTACAGGTCGATGACGTAGATGTGAAAAGGAACCAGCATGATCTCTGGAAGTGCACCCGAGATGTATGCCACTATCCAAGTACTGCTTGGCCGGCCTTCACAAAAAGACTAAGCAAGAAGATTGATTGAGCTGATGCAACAAGCCCTGATGGGGTAGTTGAAACTTTGAATACCTTGAAGAATTCCCGACTCATAGGAGGCTGAGAGCTAATTTTGTGGTTCAGTATTTGAGCTGGAGAGCACTGGAAGATATCTAGGTATACCTTCCAATCGCAGACAAGTTCAGAGTCTGTTCAAGAAGCTCCAGCAGACGTCGAGTTAAAAGATCTTTTGTTTGCCTGGCTATAAGCTTTGCGAACCCATCCTTGACAGGAGCTCCTGGAATTACATTCAATATGCGTTGTTCCTTGGACCAGGCTACACATGAACAAGCAAAAACTACCTGGTATGGCATGGAGGAGGGTCACACACCACTACAATCCGAAAACAAAAGTCACTATCTGAGCACTGTGAGGACATAAAACATGCCTCTGTTGCCCACGCCTTTCGGTACTGTTCGGGACGCCGGCAAGCAAACAAAAAACATACATTATACGCTTCTGAACATGGCAAATCCCCACCCAAACAATGGGTCAACACCTGTACCGCCTCTGCGGCTTTCTCCACTGTATCATTATGGTTGACCGTACTCTTCCCGGTTTTGATGATCGGTCGTAATCGTTCCGTCAATAACGCGAGTACCGGGCCCGCCGCGGAATCTCGTATTCGGTAAACAACGTCGAGTAAATCCACTCCGAGGTCGAGGTGAGAGAACTGCATGTAGCTTCCAACGAGAGGTGAGGTCCGCAATCCGTATTCATGTCTGGAGAAAGCTCAGATCGCTCCTTCAAAACTTCTGACATCGTTTCGTCATCGATAACAGGGCTGTTATTGGAACGAACGCGTAATGGCATGAGAAGTTGTCCTGCAACTGTGTTCGCTTCAAATACAGGACATTGAGATTTAACAAAGCTTGAAAGAGAAAAATGGTGAGTTTTGCTTCACTTCTACATTGGATTAAAGTGTCAAGCTGACTTTGCGTAAAGAGGCTCAGATGTCGTACGCCCCTTGGTGTGTCCGCGATCGGCAGCGGCCTCACACCTTCATCAACAGTTGCCGACCTCAAACAAAACATCGAGACGGTCACAGGAATAAGCGTTCACATGCAACAACGTAATACAATCCGTGCTCGCACATTTCTTATACGAGTTTTGCCTCATTAACATCATCTCTCATGAATGGAATGTGATAGTCAAGACAGGCTTTCCCCCCAAAATACTGGATAAGCCCGATAATGCGACACTGCAAGAATCCGGAATTCGAGATGGCGAGCAGATTGTGGTAGAGCAAGTACAACAAAGCAGTGTGACTGGTGGGAATGCTTCCACACAGCCTGCATCCACAGCGCCGAGCAGCACTACCACTACTCCTACCATTACTGAGACACCCTCCCATGATACAAGCACTGGACATAATCGCAACGAAAGCATTTCGGTTGCAGACGGGATTTTGTTAGTACGGGTAACGTCCACGATTCCATCTCTATTTTGGTTCCATCGAACGTCAACACTCATCTCACCATATACCCCAGGAAATGAAAGACGACAACAGCTGCCTGTTTCGATCCATCGGATACGTTATAGAACGATCCGCAGAAGTCCATGCGCGTTTACGTAAAAGTAAGTCCCATTCTCAACTTCCCTCGTTGAATCAACAGAAAAGTTAATGCCGTGCTTTGTTCTCCGTATTTTGTAGTTGTTGCTGATACGATTCTCAACGATCCCGTCACTTACAACGAAGCCATTCTCGGACGCACACCGGATTCCTACACCTCTTGGATCACCACGCCGAATAGTTGGGGTGGAGCGATTGAATTGGCCGTCTTCTCGGACGTGTTTCAAGTAGGTACGGGGAGGAGTCGGTTTCTTATTTGGGTCAAAACACAGCATTCGAGAAACCCAACTGTCATCATTTGATTTCTTCTTGCTGTTGTTGTTGTTGTGGTTTTTGGTTTTCCTTTTTGGGATAACACTCTTGATGATGATGATGATGATGATGAGAGTGGAGTAAAACGTTGTTTCTGACTCACTGTTTTTTCTCTGTTGCATGTACCCTCTCTCTACAAACCCCACACCCTCTCTGGCACGCCGTTCTCATTCCACTCTCGAAATATAGAAATCGACTCGATAGATGTTGCCACTCTACGTGTGGATAAGTTTGGGGAAGGCAAGTACCCCAAACGGGTTATCCTCTTCTACAGGTAAAAAACATTCACTCAATCACTCCATCGTTATTTTCGGGGAGGGAAAGACCGGTTCCTCAACCTCACTCTCATTTCATTTCTTTTTCTCACCCTTTTTTTTGTGGTTTTTTTAAAGCGGGATCCATTACGACGCCGTCGCCCTCTCCCCAACCACCAACGCTCCCGAAGAGTTTGATCAAACCACATTCGAAGGAACCAGCACACAAGGCGAAACCGTGTTGGCTGCTGCGATCGAGTTGGCGAGGATATGGAATCAGGTAAGTGGTTATATAAACACACATTTTTTCTGTCATTGTTTTTTCTTTTTCTTTTTGGATGTTTGGATGAGTTGCTTATCATCATGGGATTGTAATTTGTGGTTTTTTTTTGGCTTTTAGAAACGAAAGTTTACGGATCTTGCGAATTTTACTTTGAAATGTGGAGTATGTGGAAAGGTAAGATACACGAAAAAACCAACGATTCTTTGTCATGATTTATATGCAAACCGTGCATGCTGCGTTTGGGTGGTACTGGACTTTCCCACTGCACTGAGTTTTCTCTCGGGCTGTGCGCGCGCGTACTCAACAGTTTTTTCTCTTGTTCTCACTTCGTGTCCTTTTATTCTTAGGGTCTGCGTGGTCAGAAAGAAGCGCAAGCTCACGCGATGGAAGTCGGACATACAGAGTTTACAGAGTACTGAAAAATCGGACGAATAAGATGAAACGGCAAAAAATGTATCGGTCGCTTTTCAGAATAATAGATGGGGCGGGTGTCTTATTGTTGTTTTGTGGAAGGTTTACGGATTAAGGGTTTACAACATCTTTGCATTACTTTGATTGCAGCATATTCCAATTCGCTTTATTAATCATTAGTCCGTCATCTGTATATGCCATTACCTGCACTGGTACGCGCGATACTTCCTTTCCTTTTCTCTCTTCGTTTCTCGGTTTTCTCGGTTTCCCGAATCTCACCAACCCTGGTTAAGCAAGCTATGACTTGGTTCCCAAAACGTTGGGGCGCAGGGGGTGATGTTTTCCATGTACGGTTCTTTTACGTCTACGGTTTTCATCGCATGTACGTATTTCCACCTGGGAAAGACGACCGATTCCGTTGCAACAATGTTCGACCTGAAGCTATTACACCAAACAAAGAAAAAGACAGCAAGCGGGTAAATACCAAACTCAAAAAGAGGTGCAAACACGGCCTCATCACGAACGTACAAAGACAAAAAGGCATTGCAAGGCGGAAAAAAAAAAAGACAAACATACCATCCATCCCTTTTACTGACGCTGGTCTTCCGCTTTGACCACTCCCATTCCATGACCCATGCGATATGGTTTGCGCATTATCAGGCGCAACAAAACTTCCTCTTCTGATGTTCGTGCTTTGGAACGGCTGTCGCATGGCGGTAGCCGAGCGGCTATTTGCGGTGGCGAGACGGGGTATGCTCATGGGTGTGGGTGCGCGCTCGAATGGGTACGAGGGGGCTTGGTATGGTCGAGGGGAAGGAGGTATAGCATCATACCCGCCATTGGCTGGGTAGTAACTGGGCTGTTGCGCGGAACCGTAGATGGGTGTGTCTGGAATGTACTGCGCGGCGTCAGTGTAACCCTGCTGGTGTTGGTGGATCGGTTGAGTGTACGTTGGTTCGAAATAACGCTGATCGGGTTGTCGGAAGGAGGAAGGGGTGGCGGAACGGCGGTGGTCGCGTTCGGAATTCGGAGGGTAAGGGTAACTAGCTGGCTGTTGCTGCGGTGGCTGCTGCTGTGCCTGGTGCGGTGGTGCTTGTCCACGATCACTGCCTTGAGATGCAGGCCGCAGACTGAGACGGGAGGGTAGGCGGGGTGTACGGATCCCTGGGCGATTCGCGTTCGACCTTGAACTGTATGGAAGATGAACAACCACATTAACAAAGGTATTGAGATATTGAGATATGAGAAATGGACGATGCTGTCCATAAGACCTGGCCACTCTCTCTTGCTTCCACCTACCTCAATGGCCGGTCGCTACTCGTTCGGGGTGAAATGGAATCCGACGCATTTTCTTTGGTTGTTCGATTTATTCGCGGTGGGGATGGATCACCTCGCGACTTGGCCAAATCACGTCGCAGAAGGTCATTGTCATGTCTTAACTTTGCGGTGAGGTCTTGTTCGTCTCTAAGCGCTCTAAGAACGTCACAACGGAAGAGGATATAAGTATAAAGTGTGGGAAAAGCTAAACGTAGACAGCATCGCCGTACTTTACGGCTTGTTTGTACTTTCGCGAATACTCGCTTGTGCGAAGCTTTAGAAATCGCAGTAGCCGTACCGCATTCGCGTATTGCAGCTGCATGGGTGGGTTATTACAAAGGTATTGCATGATCGTGCGTGGAAGACTTGCCTTGTAAACTTTGATAGCATCTTCAAAATGCACAACGGCTGGGGTAAATATTTTGGCGACCTCATCCGGAATCTGCACATCATCACACAAACCACAATCCATAAGCACAAGCTTAAACAAAGATAAACGAAAAAGTAGACCTAGGCGTCCATCTCGCCGACATCACACTTTAGCGCAATATGCCCCTCACCTCATTCCTGATCACCAACGCCGCGGCTTTCATCCTGCAAACGGGGCACACCAGCAGGACATCTTGCGCCTCCCGAACCCCTATCCCAGGGTTTTCCTGTTGCATGCACGTCTCGCATGTTATATGGGCGCAGTTGGTGAGAAAAAAGACCGATTCGGATGGAACGTTGGTTGACGGAGCATTGCTCAACGGGTTGGCAATGGCATGGTCCGAGGTGTGACACCTAGTGCAAAGTGTATAAGAAAATGAGCGACAAGGCATGGTACGTTGAGAGGCTGGGCGTTGGACGGTTTGGCTGTTGTTACCTTCCACAATGGACCCATTCCAGGCCGGGGTCAAAGACGGCTTCGAATGGATCTGAGACGTCATCAGAAGATTGCTTTCGCTTGTCGTCGGACATGTTGGATGTGTGTTCTGCTACTTGACTTTGAAGTACTCATTCGCTGCGAAGTTGGCACGTTCCAGTTGCCACATTCCTTTTTTTCCCACCCGCGGTTTTCTCCGCCACTTTTTCCCACACAGTCGTCTCAGAGGGAGGTCAGATTTTCGTTGCTGTATTGCCTCTGTTGCGTCCGGGTATTTACTGCCTTTGGTATCTGGTTGCTTTGTAGTCTGAAAGTAAGATGCATGTTTTTCTCCCTCGAGACCTTTTGGGCCGAGGGACACATTTCCATCGCGTTCGTGGCTGGTATGTCCATTTTGGCAAGTAACCCTGACACCTTTCACACTGACGCGAAAGACTGCGTTCATTTCAAGGCTTGGTGGAACACGGTGATTCATATACGTCAATCTCAAGGCAGATCGATCGTAGGTGGAATCGTATATGATGAAATCATAACGCAGGGCGTGTATGTAATTCATGCACATGGATGGGGTAGGGATCAGGCACCTTATCAAGATCAACCCATTCCTTTGATCTTGAGTAGAAAAACCAAAAAAAAAAGCGATTGGAAATTCGGGAGTGCCGGTAGTTCTATGGAAGAAGGGTAACATTAACCTTCTTTCCGATGACACGGGCGCGTGGGGGATGACGTTCAAAAACATAAGGTTCAGAATTGAACAGTTGCTTGTGGTATCGCTCGTGAGGAAAATAAATAACAAAATAGTGTAAGTATTTAACAAGCCCGGCTAGCTCAATCGGTAGAGCGTGAGGCTCTTAACCTCAAGGTTGTGGGTTCGACCCCCACGTCGGGCTTTTTTGCACCTTGTCGGGGATTTTCCCAGGCGATTTCCAGTGTTTCAACCATTTGTCCCAGCATTCTAACCTTCAGGCGTGGGGCTATTGGTATTAATTAAATTTAAATAAGGGCTCTCATGATGCCGCAAACGATCCAGAAGACCAGTGGTCCCGGGAACGTCCCTCGCCCGTCGAGGATCGAACGCCGTTCGCAGGAATCGACGAATCGTTCTGGAATACACATTCTTGACAGAAGGGGAGACGTGTGTCATGTGTGCGTGATAGTTTGTGTGTGTGGTTAGTGGATAAGGTTGGCTATTTACTTTGCCCCAGATGTGATTAGGTAATTGTAGCACAACAGATTGGGAAGAATTCCAGACACAAAAAGTTGCAAGGTGCGTGCGTGCGGAAGGGAGGCAAATGGCTGCGTGAGTGAGTGAGTGTTATTATGCACATGCATGTGCATGGGTATGCATGCATATGGCAGGCATAAGGGGCAGTCAGTCAGTAATCATATTCATTCATATGGGGGGGGGTTGGGGGGGGGGGGTTACCAGTACTGTGATAATAGTAGTAGTATTAGTAGTGGTGGTGGTAGACTGAATATAAAACCAATTTAAAATACCCCCCCCCCCCCACACCCACACCCACAGACACAGACAGTAATAGGACGCACAGGCACAGACATTGGCTGCTATTCTTAGGGAGAGAGAGAGAGTATACAAGTAACTCCTACACACAGCATTGCTATTAATACCTACAGTACACACTCAATACTCACACTACTCACACCACCCACCACTCACACACATGTTCCATTGGATTTGAATCGGCATTATATATAACTGGCATTTGCATTCCCATTTGCATTAGCCATCGGCATTGGGCATTGGCATTTGTGCACGCACTCATATACACAGACAAGGACGATGAGCTGCGTCCAGTTGTCTTTACCCCCCGTATGCAACAACAACAACAACCATCATTCTATCAACATGATGGATTTGGACTTTGATGATGACTACGGCTGCTCTTGTGCTCACTCCTCAAAAACGACATCCAATGCATTGACCGATGACAGGCCCGTCGATTGCAGGCGTACTGATTCGGGTTACTACTCGGTCAACAATGGTGAGTTATCCTTTATTGCGATGGGCGCGAGAGAGAGAGAGAGAGAGAGAGAGAGAGAGAGAGAAGGCGGAGGGGAGAGGGCGGATGATGAGGGGTCATAACAAATCCAATCTGAAATAGAGGAGGGGTCCAATGACCAAATAGAAAAAAAAAAGGGTCAGAAAAAACGAGAGAATGGCTTGAGAAAGAGTGTGATGAATTGAGAAATTATAGTGTTTATGTGTATTGCAGTTCCATACATCATTGCTAACTCTAATGTTGAAAACAGTATCATACGTCAACAACAAGAACAACAACCACAACCGTCCCACGACCCTCTCCCACTCCCTTTCCGCCAATTCACTGTCCCGCCTCGCTGCGGCGTCTTCATCTCCGCCAACGCCCTACACACCTCCCACGCCTGCACCGTCGCCGCCCATTTCCATCTCCATCCCGAAATCGTACTCTCCTTACTCTTCCTCATTCCACCTCCACCACCGTCCCACGCCTTCCTCATCCGCACCCTCTCCATCACATCTCCCAAAGAGACCGTCTCCGCCAACCACACCCAAGACTTCCATTAGTCTCGCCCGTTCCACTTACAACTCGGTCCTGCTCGCGTCACATCCTCTGCACCCTGCCTTTCTCGCCAAATACACGTTGCTGCGCGACCTCGGCCAGGGCGCAACAGCCTTTGTCGTCTGGGGCCGTCGTATTGCGGATAACCTACCCGTCGCAGTCAAGTTCATGTACAAGGACCGTGTTCCACCCGATGCGTACGCACGGGACCGCAAGCTCGGTACCGTCCCTTTGGAAGTCGTCCTGCTACGCCGCATGAAACACGAACATGTCGTGGGGTTTGTGGATTTCTTTGAAGATGAGCGGTTCTTTTATCTAGTGTTGCAGAGTGGACGCGATGTGACGGCCTTGACCAGTGCGAGTCCGACCACCGTCACGGCTGTCGGTGGCCATGGCTTTCCCAGCACACCCACCACCGCCGCCGCAGCAGCAGCCATGATGACCAGTCCACTATCGCGATCTATCCCAATGACACATACCACGACCACTACCATGCAATCCGTCTCCTCCTCCCTCGACCTATTCACCCACATTGAACAAAACCCGTTCATCTCCGAACACGTCCTCCACACACTCTTCACCCAAATCCTTTCCGCAATGCACTACCTCCACACCGTAGCCCGTGTCGTCCACCGGGACATCAAGGACGAAAACATCATTCTCTCAAGCACGAACCCACTTCACATCCTCCTCATCGATTTCGGCACCGCACGACCTATCCCCACTAACCCGCGTGACTATTTCCATTCCTTTAGAGGATCCGTCCCGTATATTCCTCCTGAACTGTTGGATCCTGATCATTTACCGTATCGGGGACCTGAGCAGGATATGTGGGCACTGGGTGTGTTGTTTTATGTGTTGGCGTTTAGTCAGATGCCGTTTAAGGGTGCAGAGGAGATACGGACGGGGCGGTGGAGGGAGGGACGGTGGAAACGGAGTGAGGGGGTGATGGAGGTGTTGGGAGGCTTGCTTTGTACGGATGTTGAGAGGAGGTGGGATGTGGAGAGGTGTAGGGAACATGAGTGGGTTAGGAGTGGGCCGGCACCGTCTTCTGCGTCTGGACCATCTGGACCATCCACACCTGTCACGTAGACACCTACCATATCTTGATCATCAGCATCGTGATCTTGAGTGTTCCGGTGTGGAGCTCGGGTTATCACTCGTTATTTATTTTGGTGTGGACTCTGTTTGTCGTGGTTTCTTTTTTTGGGAAGGAGAGGAGAGGAGAGAAGGGAGAGGCGGCACGGACGATATCTTGTGTGTTTGTGTACGGGTGTGGTGGTGTGGTCTGTTCGTTTGTTTCTTTTCTTTTGGTAGTTATTTATTAAGGCAACGAGGGAAATACATACATACATACATACATTCGTACGTGCCATTGAGGTTTTCGGTGTTTTCGAGGAAAAAAGGAATCATATATATCATTCTTCCTTCAACGAAATGACATAAATACAGCGACACACAGCAGACAGTGAAATTGATGAAAGCACAAAAACGATGGGATAACAATTAATAAAAAAGCGAAAATTCAAGTCACATAAAAACCGGCATATTTCTCCTTCTCGTTCTCTCTCCCTCTCTCTATGTATCCCACACACACACACACACACACACACTCTCTCTCTTTCTCTCTGTCTGTTCCCTTTTCTCTATACCCCTCATCTCGCGACACAGAAAAATAAAAAACAACATCAGAAACCACCACCATCGCTACCACCACGAACCCTCATTCCTTATCCAACGCACGACCTCATAAAAAACTATTTACTTCTTGGTTTTTTTCTTGTTCTTCTTTTTACGCGCGCCCTCTGCCGAAGCAGTAGTAGGTGTCTCAGCATCAGCAGCAGTATCAGTATTTATTGTTGTTGTTGTTGTTGTTGTTGAGGAACTCGGTCTCGGTCTCGTTGATGTGGTAGGTTCACCCAAAAACGCCAAGATCTCATCAATAGGCAAGTGTCCTTTCACACCTGCATTCGACATATCCAATTTCTCCTTTTTCTTGGCCGCTTCAGGTATTCCAGCCACCGCGCTCACCGACGTGGTTGTTGTCGCATGGTTATGCACTCCATTCGTCGGTCTCACTTTACTGTTCAAAAACGACGCAGAAGGACCATTGGAGGAAAGAAGATAACCACCATTTGTAGTAGTACTACCACTACTACTTCCATCACTTTCCATCCTCTTTCTGCGTTCTTCACCAACAGCCAGCCCCGCCAACCCTTTCAAGAACGCTTCCCCCTCTTTCGTGCGATCATCCGTATCACCATACCGCTCTCTCAACCACGCACAATAACTGCGTTGCACGTCAACGGCTTGACGGAACTCTCCGGCACTGTAATACCCGCGAGCAAGGAGTTCATTGCTGCTGGCAGTGTACCCGTGTTTGGGACCGAGGAGGTCAAGATGGATATCCCTCGCGCGCTGGAAAAACGCGAGTGCGTGGGACGGGGAGACGCGGGAAAGGACTTGGGCAATGTTGGAGAGCGTGGATGCGCCGTCGAGGTAGGGTGTTAAAGAGGTGAGTTTGGAGTGGAGGAGCGCAATGTGATGGAGTTGGCGTAACAACCGACGACGGATGGTGTGAAAGTATTCCGCGCGTTGTTCGAGGGTGAGGGTCGTCTTTGTGAGGTTGGATTTGGGTGACGTGGAAGAGGAGGAGTTGCCCTCGGTTGTTTCCGTGGTAGATTCGTCAGTGTCATCTTCTAGTAATGTTCGACTGTCGATCCACTCGTAACACGCCAAACTCAACCACGCGTTGATAACGGCTTCTGAATCAACACCAAGGGTTCTCTCCATCACCATCACTGCTTTCTTCTGGTAAAACACGGCATCCTCGTATTCCCGACGATGGTAATGGCACAATGCCAACTGGGAATACGCGCGTGCGGTTTCGGGGTGGATAGGGCCGACGGTTTGTTCAAAGAGCCCAACGGCTTCTCCGAGCAGTTCAAGTGTTGCTTGAGACTCGGAGGTATTTACGTCCTCGACGGGAATGAGGGACGAAGACAGAGTGAGCGACCCGTGGGCCAAAGCGTCTTCCGCAAAAGACGCGTTCGGTTCAGCAGTTTTGATGATCGGGTAGTGAGACAACACATCAGCAGCTGCGATACTTTGGAAGCTGGGTGTGAAATAGTCTTTGGCAAGAAGCTGCAGCCCGACCTTGAGACAGATGCTCCTCAATAAAGGCACTTTGCGTTGCTTGTAAAAGTCTATCGGTAAGTTCTTGTACCGGTATCGGGTTTCCACCTCCTCCCGGATCAGGCGGTGGAGTTCATCCGGCGTGAGAGAAGTGTAGCTCAACACCTTACCGGCCGTCAACCGCTTATGCAATGCATTCTTCTCCGCCTTCACTTCCTGTCCATCTTCCGCAAACAAGCAAGTTAAAACATGGGCCACAATCTCATTCAGAGCCCATGCGGGGGACTCCTTCATCAACCGTCTCAAGATGTGCTTTGTGGCACGCGCCACCATTTCCTGCTGGCACAACTGTACCAAAAACTTGGATGGAAACGGGGTCCCTTGCTCAGCGACATCCTCATCGGCATTCGCCGCGATCTGTGCCAATTTACCCAGATAGCGCATGTTCACACCACGTTGGTGCATCCGCTTTGTCAAACTCTCTCCGTCCATTGGACTCGTGTGAAGCACAAACTCTACGGATAAGCGGTTCAATGTAGCATTCAAAAAGCTAGAAACGCTACGTGTGCCGTTTTCTTGAGCTTCACGAACAGCGTCGGCATCCGCTAACGGGGCAGTTGTGAACACGTCTGGGTTGAATGCGAGGTGGAAATTGCGCATGGCTGCATCGATGGCACTTTCGTCCTCTGAGCCGGTAACAGCTGGCTCCGTTGCGGTGCTCTCCTCAGTGCTGGGGTCCTCTGCAGTGGCCTCGGCACCATCCTTCTCAGCCCCTTTGCTGTTTTCTTGTAGCTTCTTCCGCTCTTCCTCAACAATCCCTCGCAGTTTCCTTTCATAGTAATTCTCGAGGAGCTCTGGCCTGAGAAGTACCATTCTATGCAGGTAAGGCTTCATGCCCTCCTTGACTTCTGCGTCCACCTGATCGAGGAACTCAATGTCTACGGGTGTGATCCTGTACAGGTCCAATAAATACTTGCGGTTGTCCGCACCAAGTATACCCTTGGTCTCTAAGCTGGTCCAAAGCTTGTGCTCTACACCTTTAGCATCCTTAACTGTGTGCTCTTCCAAATAAAGCTTCTTCGCAATCGGCTCCAGCGCATTATGAAACGACTGGTCGCTCGTCACCTCTTTTCCGCCGTCGACGGAGCCGTACTTGACCAGATTGTCACCGTCTTCTCGGCGGCGCAAAATTCCGGGGATGACAGTCTGAGCAACAATACGTCGACCGAGGTAATCAATTACCACCGTGCCAAGGGTAAAAATATCCGAAGCGCCCATGTTGGACAATAAGCGAACACCATCGACATCCTTTGAAACAGAAACATGATGAGCCGCTTCACCACCGACACTCTCGAACATCTCTCGCTTATCGAATCCAAGCGAGTAGAAAATATTGTTGTAGAGATACATGGTGATCCCGCTGTCTTCGAGCGGGTTCAGGGGAGGTACGGAGCCCTGCATGACCTGCACGGCACCACGCACAGCTGCATCCACAAAGTCGGTGTGGATTTTGCAGAGAGCCGAGTCACGCATCACACATTCCCGAGGCGTTCCGCGGGGTAACTCACGGGTGGCTTGAAAGTCCTCGTTCCAGTCACGTCCACCTAACGCTTCTGCATGGTCAGCACTGATCAAGTACTGGTCCAGGGTGCGGCTAGGGTCCGCAACGTGCGGTTTAAGCTTGGTAACAAACGGATACGCAGTATGCGCTAATGGTACACCAATGTACCCCAACGGGTTGCGCAAAGCAAGATTCACTTGCAAAGCCTCAAAGCGCGTCGCAAACAGTGGACTGGCTTTGGAGAGCATAGTAGCTAGGTTATGTTCATGGTATGACTTCTTCAGTCTGGGCGCGGGGTTAAAGACGGTATCAGTCGACTGACTGACGAAGAAGCCGGAAGTGCTGCATGTTACATGAAGCGTTTCACCCTCCAAGGTTTCGACGCGCAAGTAAAGGAGATCTCCAGCGGTACGCTGAGACACAGATGGCTGATTCCAGTGAGACGGCGTCATGCTTTTCAAACACTGGATGGATTTTTGTGACCCAAAGCGTTTCGGCGCTAGATCCTCCAATGCCTCCACAGCCTTTTCGAATTCAAAGTCATCGAACGGATTGCGCTCTTCGATATCAGGTTTCACATTCTGCTTGGCGCCACGCCCTTTGTGGCGCTTCTTTTCCACTTCCACAACAGCATTCTCCTCCCCATCAACGACAGATTCCAAGAAAGACGCTCCCGCGTCAACACCGAGCTCCATCCCAACCTGCAAGCCATATGCTGTGAGATGTTCCCTGAGCCGGATCAGGTGAATGCGTAGTTCCCGGTCATTGTACTCTCCTTCCATAATGCGAAACTCGCTGTCGATGGAAAACCCTTTGATCTCAGCAAGTTCCAGAAGATCGTTGAGACGTTCACCGTTGAAAGAAAAGTAAAAGCATGTTAAGCCCTGTGTTGCCGTCTGGTCATACAATGCTTGCCGGATCTCCTGGAGCGAGGTGTGAATGGAGACCTGTGATGCGTAGATGCACTCCATCAGCATCGCTGCAACTGCGCAAGACTTATACTTCAAATCCACTCACGATCAAATCCACTTTGCCTCCTGCGGGCAACAGCATTTTCACATTGAAAGTCTGATCCTCAACCGCTCCTGCATATTTTCACACTTTCAGTAATCCTGAAAACCCACAATGTTTGAGCGAACAATGGCGCCTAACCTTGGACGATCTCCTCTGCTGCCGCGGCGGGTTCAACGGTCCCATCTTGCTCTTTCACTGGCGCGGTGATGCTGTCGCCAGTGGTGGCGACGGTTTGATCGTCGATAGACATACTGAATAAATGCTATCTACACGATATAAACTAATGATATGAATGCTAAAAATGCTCAAGACAGAATAATAATAAGATGCTATGTACAAAAAAGTGGGGTGCCAAACGTGTAATACTAGAGAAGCACCAGCAGTCTACAGATCACCCATGATATACACTGTATTGGCACAGACAACAGCGACGACGAGTGCGTCCACCTGTTCTCGAGGAATACTTTGCAGCAGTAATGGTGGTTGCGAATAAGTCAAAAAAGACAACGACGACGAGGGAGAATTAAAAGGTAGTAACCGGATTTCCCTCACGCGATAACACAACCGGCCACTAATGAACCCGCAAAACTCCGAGTGTTATGACTCACGAGCATTGTTGCCATGGCGAAATGTTATTTGGTATATGTTGCCACTTGACTGTAACAAGTCATCAAGCCCGGCTAGCTCAATCGGCAGAGCGTGAGGCTCTTAACCTCAAGGTTGTGGGTTCGACCCCCACGTCGGGCTACTAGTATTTTTTTGCTATTCTTTATGTTTCATAAACGGCCTTTTGGAAGTTTATAATATCTGCGTATGCCAAGCACATTCCTTTATCTCACCAACGGTATCATATGCAATTCTGCTATGTTCGGTATTGGTATGCGAGGGTGTTGCTTGTCCGAAAAGCCCTTTTTCCTGTCTTGTTAATAAAAAGGCAGCGTGGCACAGCCCGTGTGGTGGGTTATGCGAGCCAGGGGATGACACGGCGTTGTAATGAGGCAGATAATGGGGCTATGGAAAATGTCGAATGCAATAGGAAGGAGGCCGATCCAAGCCTGCCAAAGGCCGGCTGGGAAACCACTCGTAGATCGAGAGCAATCTCTTGCTGATGATGAGCAAGAATGGAAAATGGAGGGAAATAGTTCTGGCGGTTAGAACACTAAAAGGATGGATGGATGAGTCTGCCAACCTTGTTTGTCCCTCCCGTCATCTCAATCAAGGAACAAGCCCAGTTTTATTTAAATGGCGCATATACGAAAGATGGCATCAAATCGTCGTCTGCTACTAGTCAATCACTACCTCCCACTGCTCATCATCTTCGCCTTACTCTCAGTATCCTTCGGACTGACAATACGGGCGATCACGCAGAAATCTAATTGGGTGCAACAAGATATTGAAGTAAAATACGCCGGCCATGCATCGTTCAACGCAACGCAACTCAACATTGGGGTATGGTCATGGTGTGTCTCGGATTTTCCAAGCACTGTTACGCCGCTGGTATTCCCTGGACAAGAAGGTGCAACCTGCATCGAAATTGACATTTGCAACTACATCAGCGACATAAATTGCACCTTGTTAACGGTTGGAAAAGGGTTAGCTATTGCAAGCGCTTCTACTTTGACACTTGCCCTCAGTAAGTGATGTAGTGTAGTCTTCAATTTGAGCATAGGACTAATCATTCACACCATTTGCTTGCAGTTGCGACAGTCGTATTGCTTCTCTTTTTGATTCCAACAATCGCTCTGCCATTGCTGGTGTTTTGCACGATCGCCACCTTCATTGTGGAAGTTGCACTGGGCGTATTCTTCCGGATCCTACGCTCGTTGGTCGAGCCGGAGGTGCGCGATGCGGTACACCAGATTGCGGCAGGAATCCGCGACGTAGAGGATGTGGGAAAAGTTGCGGCCTCCATCAGCGGCTCTGCGGCGGAATCCCGTTTCAGGCCAGCATATGGGTTAATGATTGCGAGCAGCGTCATAGTTGGGTTGGCGATGATTTTGAGCATCTGGAAAGCATGGTCCGACACCTGCGGCCGTAGGACTCGGAAGAAGTGGAGCGCCTGGAAAGGTGTCACACCCGCCACCCTCTCCGTTGATACCAATGAAGCAATGCACTCGGAGATGAAAAGCGACGGGACGTTGGTATGATAAATGTACATATTCCCGACTTTTGGCGCGCAAGGAAACTTCGCGCTGTGTAAATAATATGACCATTTTTGGATATGACTTACGTAATATTAGGCCGAAGGCGTTCCCCTGCTTTATTAATTTTGTCCCCATCACTTCCCCTCTACCGCTTCAAGACGGGCAACAGCGTCGGTCAGTTCAGACGGTGACTGGCACTAGTCTGTGGCACGTCGCCGGACACCATGTCGAATCCGCGGAATGGGGTCAGAGGCCCTTCTTCCGCTTTGTCCAGGTAATGTGAGCTTGATGTCCACTGCGAATGCACGATGTTGATGACATTGGGTTAGTTTCCTGCGAGAGCGTGGAATTGTTGCTCCCCGAAACGTATGGCAACGACGTGGGGATGTTCCGAACGCAGCCCAGACAGCAAGTACTGATGGTGAACCGGTTTCCAATGATGATACGCCTCCTGCAGATGCAGCGAGCACATCTGTCCCGACCGCCGCGCCATCTGACACCGATCTGTCAATAGCGGTTACAACAGTGCAAGTGTCTGTAGAAAACGCAGATGAGCAGGATGAGGTTGAAGTAGAAGTGGCTGCATCATCGAGCACACGAGGAAGAGGGCGCGGCCGAGGCCGAGGTGCCAAGTCAAGCGCGACAAAGCGTAAGCGGAAGGACAAGGAGTCTGACAATGATGAGGACTACTCTGCTCCTGCTAATTCTCGCTCCGCCCATTCCAAACTGAAAAGTAAGAAAACTGGTGATGCCCTGGGTCCTAAGGGCTCCATCAGATTTTGCGCGCGCTGCCAGCGGCGATATTTACTGGTGACTGCCTCGGAGTTCTGCCCGGCTTGTTTGTCCTTGAAGAACGCGTCGACGGGGATGTCTCAGCCGACTAAGAAACCTCGTAAGAAGAAAACAAAAATTATTTCAGATGCTCTAGAGGATGGCAATGAGGATGTACCAAGTCTGAAGACTCTGTGCATTAACTTGATTGCAACCTATATCGACAGCGTGGAGGATTTTGGCGGCATATCGGATCGGCTGAAATTGAGCATCTCCAAAATCATCGGCCGACACCGTCAGTTGACACCTCAGAATGTCAAGTTGTTCATTGGACCTGGCGAAATGAACGTTGACTTATTTGAATGTACGTACTTGGATGAAGCAGCCTTGTGCTACGTAGCGACGTTGTGCCCGAACGCACGACATTTGCATTTGGGATATTGCGGCCGCGCAACAGACAAGGTTTTGGACGCTATCAGTGAACACTGCACACAGTTGACGGAGCTGTCAATGTCGGGTCCATTCCTACCATCCGCTGCTGCGTTCACGAATCTGTTTGTTAACTTACCCCAGTTGGTGTCACTGCACCTCAAGTTTGCCGCCAAACTAAATCCGGATTCGCTTGCATCTCTGGTGGACAACTGCGCTGGACTCCAATCTCTGAGGTTGGAAGGATGTACAAAATTGCGCGCTGAGGGCTTGCGGACTATCGCGCGACTGAAGAACCTTGCTGAACTAGAGCTTTCGCAAATCGAGGTGTCTCCCGATGTCGACACTGACATGGAGGAGGCGCTTTCACATTTGATTACTACCATTGGCCCCTCCCTCACAATGCTGTACCTCAATGGTTTCAAAAATCTGCCCGATCGCATCCTCAGTGATCTATCAAATTCTTGTCCCAAGCTCTCCAAGCTTTCCCTCGAGGAAAACACCTCCATGACCCCTGAAGGTGTGGTCTCGTGTCTAACGACCTTGGCAGAGAAGAACTCTACGCCAAATGGACTGACACATCTCTCTTTGAACCGTAATGAAACATTTACCGACACATGCTTGATAGCTATCGTGAACCTCTTCCCACGTTTATCGTTTCTTGGGATCAATGGGTGGGATGAGCTCTCTTCGACGTCTCTCGAGGCTTTGGTTTCTCAAGAAAATGGGCTGACGGAACTGGAAGAAATTGACGTTAGCTGGGTGCGAAATGTCACAGATGATATTTTCATTGGTTTGATGCGGAACAACCGTAAACTGGAAAAGGTAAAAGTTTATGGATGTAATCGGCTTACGGAAGAGGTGGTTGGAAAGGAGTGGAGGTCTAATGGAGGCGAAGGCAAGATGGTGATAGTCGCTGGGAACGAGTTCGTCTAGATCAGTATAGTGTGGGTGTACGATATTTTTTTTTGGGAGTGATCGGTTACAGGATAGCTAAGTTAATAGCTGAGAATCAATATACACTCGGCACGACGAGCTCATCAGTAACAAGAGTTGACGAATCCTATTTCATGTGATGTGAATACCCGCGACGAACATCGGCTGCCTTAAAGTTGACAGCACACAGTGCTAGATTACACCGAGTGCGGGGTCCATACAGTGGCGCTGCTTTGGTGTTGGATCATTGTATCCAAGTATGCTACGCAAATCCGTCCCGTTGTCGACAGCCACAGTGAAATGGCCTTACCTGACGGCAGAGTTGCTGGTGGGAAAATGAGGAATTAATTGGGCTCACGCATGGCTACCGGCACCAGCTCAGAACGTCGAATATAGAAACCACAATTGGGTGCCATACCCAAGGGAGACTAACGTACCTCTCAGCCAGGGCGGCACCAGTGAACAACACCTCTGTCCCATCCACCACCAGCGCCTTGAAAATCTGAATTTCCAAAAGCCAGCGGCAGCCAGCATCCGCAATGCCGGTGCGCTGAATGCGGGGAAACTTAGCACAAAGTAGGTCTAATAGGTATAGGATCGGCATGCATTCGTGAATGTCGATTTAAAAGGCGGTAACCTCTGACAGTGCGGATGAGAACAGATTCGAATCATTACACATGAGCGCATACGGTTGGGAGTTATACTGGACTATGTCAAAAATACATTCGTCATAGCACCGACCACTCAGAGTTGTCCTGCATCTTGACTCTGCCGTCGGCTTTTAGCTTTTCCAAATGTTTCACGACACTTCCTTCTGCTGCTTCTAACAACGACAGCATCCGCTCCCGCTGTTCGTCGGTCATTTCCTTATTAGCAAGGTAAATGCGCTCCACCAATTGTCGACTAGTGCCCGGAAGACAGTTTAGCACCTCCTGCTCTCGTTGTTCGCGATGCTTTATATATTCATTCACTTTAGCAAGACCGTCTTCCACGCTCGGGCCGTGACCGGGATACATCCTGCACATACTTCCACCATCACCATTTCTCGTGCTCATGCCAGACATGACGGATTTCAGACGAGTCAAACACTTCATATACAGGGATAGGTCTTCAAAAACAGCACTGCCTTGTCCTAGAACCGCATCACCACTGAAAACGGCACATTCTTCGTGCAAGATGAGCGATACGTGATCATCGGTGTGGCCGGGAGTGTGCAACGCCTCAAGCGTAACGCTCCCGCAGGAAGTGCGAAACCGTTGGCCGTCAGTTATAGGAAGGTATTCGTGGAACGGCTGAGAGGTCATGTCAGAGGCAGTGAGGTGTTTATACACGGGAATGTTGGGAAAGAGAGCGAGAACTTGTGGAATTCCTGATACGTGGTCTATGTTGCAATGAAGTTGCCTGTGACTGACCATCCAAAAACATCAAGGTATCCATAGCCGACCTACCCCAATGTCGATGGGTGCAAATCACTGTCTCAATCCCTTCTGCCCCTGCAAGGCGCAGCGACGATTTTAAGTGATGCGCATAACCTGGCACGCCAGCACCCGTGTCTATCAGGATCCGCTTAGACCCTGTGCCGACGAGGTACGTATTTGTACTGTGGGGTTCAATGCTGGCTAATTATTATCCTCATACCAGCAAATGCTCTTCGTACTACGCACATACCCTTGCAGGGTGAATTTTCCGGGATTGAGGCCTAGGACGACTACAATGGTTGCGTTGAGTTTGGGAGATTCTGCTCAGGACATGGGCAATATCGTAAGTTGGTTACCGCAAACGCGTTCGCTTAACCTCGCAAAGGCAGGTAGAGGCACCAGTTGCTCCGCCATCTGTGTCGATCGATGCCTAGGCCGAAGGGCAGCACTTGCAACTTCGTTTCCAAACTTCTGAACAACTTTTGAGATATTTATTCATGATTCCAGCGCGTAGTGGCTGTGTAGTACATTCAAGTCCACCCTAGTTGGCTTACGCAGCATACACGTGATCTCTAACTGGGTTAAATAAAAACTCGCCGAACAAACGAACTTCCTTCTGATTAGTCCACATCTACCACACTAGACGATCGGCAAGTAACATTACATTGCGGACTCATCGGCTGGTCTGCAGCCCTGCGGTATTCCAGAGCAGTTGTCGTGGTGGAGGTTGAAGGATCTCGCTCGCAGTGTTTGTGAGCTTCCGAACTTGTGTCGCGACATCTTCAACCTTCTTATCGCGGTCTGCGATTCACCTTGATGGTAACTCCCCATTAGTGCACACCATTCTTTGGGTGTGCATTCATCCGTCTCCTTGAAAGCGAGCGGTTGGATAACGGAGTAATGGCACAACAACGAGCGTATGCTAAAGCAGGACAAAAGGCAGGACTGGATGCTCCGGCAGACGATCTGTCCTGTAAGAGACTCCTGTTACATTCCCTTCCATGTAGTCAGCCATATCTGCCAAGTACGCCAGCGCATTATATGTAATGTGGCATTGGGTATGCATATCTATGGTTGAGGTATCGTTTATATAATTGCTTTGGAGAGTATACAGCCACACGAGCGGCCTTTCGCGCGTTCATTTCGGAGAGCCGTCAGGGACCAACATTTCCTTTGACAGGATCCCTCAAACTGCTCATGAATGCGATCAAAAGGGCGGCAGTCAGCGAGGGTCCCCAGCGGATTTGTCACAACGGCGGCTGGCCTCCATGTGTCCCGTCCTGAATTCCATCGGATCAAACGTCTTGCATGCGCAGTATAAAACCAGATCGTCGCCAGCAGAAGCCCCTCTGCTATCCGTCGCCTATCCGTTTGCAGTTTTCTCCGGAGTTCGCAGTTCGCAATCGGAGGTCTACGTCAATTTCCAAATTCGACGCCTCCAAAAACCATTCGCTAATCGTTTTATAAAGTCGAGGATTCCAACTCCGCACAGCAACTAATTACGAGCGCGTCCGTGCGAGTGTGCACAGAACGGAACAGCCAAGCAGCCGAACCCTGTATACGGTGTAGTAGAAGTAGTAGTAGAAGGTCTGCTGCTTTATTTAATCCTTCCCGAGAGCTTCCCGGGCCGCCCCCCATCGACACGTCGATATAGACTTAGAGTGCGGACGTTCGCCAATTATGATGGTTTCGGAAGGAGCAACCATGTCTGATAACACCATCTATTCGACACGTCGCAGATTACGCTCCTCGGTCTTCGCTGGCGATGCAACATCTCCCTACCGCAGGACTTCAAATGATATGCTGAACAGCAAGGGTTCCTTTGAGGGTGGGATCCTCAAGAGACGCGTCCTATCTCAGGATCTCAATCTCCCAAGAATGAGGGTCCACCGTCAGGATCCGGACGATAGTTCTGCCAGCACGGCCGATATTGCACCAGCAGCCGAACCAGCGTCTGGACCCAGGAAAAGGAAGCAGGTCAAGAATGCTTGTGGTAAGTTCGACGGCTGAAGCGTCGCATGTGGCTCCTATTCATGATATCTCTAACTATCACTTGCAGTGAACTGCCAGAAGGCGTGCAAAAAGTGCGAAACGATACGTCCGTGTCCCCGTTGTGTGCGGTACGGCTTGGAAGCCACTTGCACCGACAGTGTTAGGAAAGAACGGCGCCGAGGTGTCCGTGGGCCGTATCGCCGCGCATCGCAATCCTCAATGACGTCCACCTGCGCCCTGGAGACGGCAGACGACACCGTTTGGGAGGAGAGACAATGGTCATTTCCGAAAGAATCAGCTTATCCATCAGCCAGCAGTAACAGCGAGTCATATTACGACGCTGGTGCATGCCACGTCCCCGAATTGACGTCCAGCGCTGCTAGTGATGATGACTCGAAGCCCATCGATAAGCTTGCGCTATTGTCGAGTATCTGTGATGCTGTGCTACAACTATCCCACCAGTCCGAGACACAACAAAAGGCCTATCCTTATCACCATCCGTTAGACGTTAACAGGCTCTACATTACGCCTCTTGCGACGCCTCTCACGGAGGTGCTTCCAACGCTACCCTCCATACTCCCTTCCATTCCTGAACACGTCTCGGCAATGTCGATCGATACCCTTTCCCCCCGACACAGTGCTGGCTCTGGTGTGGTTCACACAAGAGACACATCCCCACACCACCACCGGCGAGATTCAGGATACGATTCTCCAATTGATCCCACCATGGCATATCACCAACCTTCGGCCTTGTACAACCTCCTCAACTCATCGTTTATACCCGCGCCTGGCCCGCGCTTAGCGCCGCTTAACAGCAATGGCGAACATCAGCATGACGCCTTCATCGGATTGCCATCGCTGAAAGAGTTAGGTGTAGGGATCAAGCCCTGGTAGGTTGTGTCAGACTGTTTTCGTGAAAGGGCAAAGCCTGGCCCTTTCACTTTCTATATTCCGTGTCTGTTATTTGGTGCCACAAACGGCGTTGCTCAAGTGGATTGGAGGGCGTACTAGAATACCTTGCTGTTTATCGTATCTTGTTTTTGTTTTTCACGGGGATATACCGTTTTTGTATGTATAAGGATGTCTCTACTCCTTGACTTTATCTCGACCGAGGTTTCGAGAGTTGTCAGACTGTAATATAAACCAAGCTTCAATGCCATTGTACTCTGGCGGATATTATATACACTCCATTCATAAATACACAAGTGCGAAGTCTGGAGTACAGCTACACGAGCGCCCATATCGGAACCAACACAGAGCGGGCAATGATGAAAGTAACACTTCATACTCAGATCAGCGTCACCCATCAGTCGCCTGTCCCTCTTGCTGTACCTGAGCATGCTGATGTTGCCGTTTCCATTCCATAAACGCAATCCAATCAGGGTCGTCCGGGTACACCACCATGGGGGCCTTCCGATCTTTCCCATCAAGTGCCGTTTCTGTATTCTTGTTCGTATCAGCCGTTGAAGTTCCATCATTGTCAGTTTGTGAATTAGTTGTATCAGTAGCGTCTTGTTGTACACCATACGCGTTGCCAAAAGTCCATAACCCGCTTTTCGGCATAGCTGCACTGTCCAGTACACTTTGACGCGCGGTGAGGAGGACGGCTACCTCGGATTGCATCTTGACAACGGCTTCCAACCACTGACAATATGGAGACAACGGTAAGTTAACAGGTAATGAGAGCTGCATCTACCATACTTACATCTTTGATTTCATCTGTACTCGCCCTCATCGTCCCATCCACTTTTCGGTTTTCAATCACACGCGTTGCAGCCAATAAACCACCCAATCCGTCAAAAGAAGACGGTACTTGTCCTTCAAAAGAACCCAAAAGCGCCCGTCCAGCAGCATCATAAAGTTCCCCTATGTTACTGTGACCATGATTACCGTAGAACCCCTGTAATTTGTGAGCAGTCTCTTTAGGCAAGTCACCGGGAGTGCTTGCATCGTAGAGTTCGGAGAGCGATTGGACACGGTCAAGAAAGTCAAGCTTAATGCGTCTTTCTGGCACCTTATACTTGATACCGTTGATTTCGAAGCACTTGTATTTTCGCACTGGTCGCTTTTTAGGTTTTTCAGCCGAAGCATGTGGCGGGGAGAAGTAAGCAGCCGTCGAAGGCTCGTTAATCACGTCAATGTAGCCGTTATTCCTGCTTGAAACGACCTTCTCCACGGGCGGCGGACCTGCTGGCGTCGGCGTGCTGATACGGTCGTGCTTTTTAGGAGATGTGCTTGCCGAAGAAGTGTCCAGACGACTATTGAGTGCTTCATCGGGTCGTATGTGACCAGGACTTGAGGAGTTACCGAGCACCTCATCTTTGATTTTTTTGCCAGGCGTTTTCTGCAGTGTCTCACCCAAACGCTTCCCGCCGCGACCAGAATGCTCATCATATCGTTCTTCCGAAACTTCCACCCACCGCCAGCTCTTGCTCACTCTCATCTTTGGTAAACTCCACTCAACATGGCATGGGCACATCCATTTCTTTCTCATTACCAAGATTCCCAGATCCGTCTTTTTGGCCTGCTTATCTTCACCATCTTTGAATGGTATTTCCATCAGTTCTTCATACAAACTTCCTTCCGGACCCCATGTGCGCACTCTAAGGGAATTTACAGTATTGACATCCACGTTTTCCCACTCCTCCTCCCGCAGTTCAGGAGGCACATTCGTCAATGGCGGATCAAGACAGTCCAGATGCCAGTACAACGGGCAGTAATCACATTTGATGAGATCAGTGCTAACGGCTTGTGGACGGGCAACACTGGTGCTTTGCGGAACCGAGAATGAGGAGAGATATGCTGCAGGGTTGATTTTGATCCCTGACTTGCCACACTTGAAACAGTAACTCTTTAATGGTACGGCAACCTCTGTGGCGGCGCTGGAAGAGCGACGAGCGGCACCCTTGCTGCCTCTTGGATGACGGCTAATGTCATATTCACGAGTGTCAACGTAATCTCCCGAGACAGGATGGCGGAAGACATTCTCAAAGTCACTGAAGACTTCCATAGGTAGCTCAAACATCTTAGGATTTGTGCCGTCAAGGGTATAAAGCAGCTCATCAAATAATCCCTGGTGCTTCAAAGGTAATGGGGATGACCGTAGCTTGCGATCTTTTCCTTTACGACTCTCGGGGAAGGATGACTGGTGAAAATCACAAGTGAGCGCGTCATCATAAAGATCTGAGCCGGTACCGGCTATATGGCCCTTATATACCTTTTTGGCGCGACAGGACTTGCACTCCCAAATTCCTTCAGGGGCGTCTTCAATTCCTGCGAACCCTTCTTCCACGCACACAAAATGGAAGGATCGGGGACAGGATTCGCAACAAAGAAGACGGCCGCGGCCTAGGCATGCGGAGCAGTGGTCATCGTTGATGAACGCCGGCTAAAATGCGATCATCATGAGTTCGCATACCCAAAACGACCCATTGTTTCGCCCATTGCAATACCTTCGCTTCCTCCTGATCATCGAAAGGCATCGGCTTCATGACGTCCAATCTGGATGAATGTCTGGCCGGTGAACTAGCACGGGTATCCTTCATTTTCTGCTGATCCACCGGTGGGGTTCTCGATTGGCTACCTCGTCTTTGCGCGTCAGCTCCAGTTATAGACAGACTGTTCGGCGTAAAATAAAGGGTCAGAAGCGCGTCAACTGAAGAGATTAAATTTTCCAAGGTTAAAAATACCCACCAGCTGGATGACGGAGACTCATCCGCTTCACCAACAGAGCTGCCATTCTCAACTCTGATTAAATCTATATCGTCGCGTAACCCTGGATCGTTTTCGCGAGCTCGCTTGTTGAAAGGGTTGACTAAGCTTGCTGGCACGTATACTCCTCCGACTCGTGCGGCCTGTGCATTGTCTAACTTATTGCGTGGTTTGGTCCCTGACTTATTCTTCCTAGGTCTGCCCGGGCCCTTGGTTTCGCTTGAACTACTTGGCGGAAGAGAAGGCCGGCGATCACTGGACGAGTTTGTAGGTGTAGCAGAAGGGTCTTGCGACGGCGCCGATTTGGGAGTACGTTGTTGTTGCTTCAATTTATCGTTGAATGTGAGCCGAACCGTTTGTCTACTTGGCCTCTCCGATCCAGCAGCAGAAGCGTCTGATATAGTACCCTGATCTTTCGAGAATAAATCTGCTATCAGCAGAGATCGCGGAGCCGGGGAGTTCCGCGTCGTAGATGACCGGTTATGGGCAGGAGAAGGGTTTCCAGGTGTTGCAGATGCGCTGCTGTTATCCGAAGTCCTGCGACTATTAGTTGCCGATGCAGTTGACGGGACGGATGATAACGGAGACACAGGAGAATCATCCTCCTTGCCCGCCAGCGTACCCGTCGTAATTGGGGTCGGTTTGGCTGTAGTCTTGGATGGGCTGGGATGAGCTTTCGGAGGGTGGACCGATTCACTTGGGGATGATCTCCAATCAGCTATCTGAGCAACTGGCATGCGCACAACTTCATTAGGCCGTAATCTGCCATAATCGTAGAGCAACGGCGTCGGGGGCGGCCTTGGAGGAAGAGGATTCGGAGTTTTCGATGCGCTACCAGTTCCGGGTGTGGAAGAACGGCGGGTATAATCAGCAGCGGGCGCGCTTAGGCGGTCTGCACCATCTAAATGTCTTATGGACGGACTTTCGGCTCCATCATTGACGGCAGGTCTTTCATCATGACTGGGTCGCCGATCCTCAACAGTAGTTTCCATGCCGACGCCTATAAGTTCAGTATGACCGAACGGCGAATCAAATTCTTGTTGCTTCTTTTCACTGCCCAGTTCACTTTGGTGATTTTCTTTGGATTCACAGTGCGTAAGCATGACGAGGCATCAGTTTCCCAAGAACCGACCTCCACTGGTAAACAAGGGGTGAGGCGTCAAGGCAGTTGGCGGCCGCAGAGAAGCGAGCTGTCGTGCGGAAACGTCAATTCACGATCGAGCAATGAGCGATAGAAAAGGACGTCAAGGAACTACTGAGAGAATGCCTCTTACCCACCTAACTCTGTGATTATTGCGTTTTGCCCAACTGTGTCTCTAAAAGGAAGCCGTAATAATGTCAGCAATATATTGGACAAAGTGTAACCAGGAGCACACAGAACGAAATAAACGGATAGACGTCCTCAAAATGGCCCCAAAAGCATCTCCAAGATGCTCTCCATCTTTTTGAGTCAAATGTTTGGCCGGCGAAAGGGTTGTGTCCGGCGGAATGTCACAGGGTCTGGCGACGATGGATCCTCTTCCGACATGATTCTTCATCACTGATCCACATTCTCATATTGCCTTCACTGACATAGTCCCAACCAGCGATTCGCATCATCGCCACATCCCTTTCGATACCTCCATCCATTCCTCCCATTCATGCTTTCCAACTCACCGATGGCCTTCGGTTCGTCCGTTACACAAGACCCAACGCAAGACCTAGAATACGCCGGCCAAAAATTATTATGAGCCCATTCGAATGCTTCTTGCACAATAAATCACTCACCGTTCATGCGACTTAGATTATTCAATCCGAACGACACTGTTACCAGTCTATTAGTTGTCGCTCAGCTGCGTGCGAAGGGGGGTGCCGATGGATTGTCCGAGTGAGGGTCGATAACCTCACTTGCAACTCGCGAGGCGTTCTCGAAAATTGAAGGTTTCTTCCACCAACACACATGCATGACAATAATGGCAGCGGAGAGCCATGGCATTTTCCAATTTACTGAGGACGACGAATGGCTCCTCTCCATCGCTGACGCAGAGGAGGTTGCGCCCAAGAAAGAACGCCATGTTATTGATTGGGACTACAAAATGAAGGCCACCTATGAAGGAGTAGGTTCCCACCCTCATGAACTCCTTTTTGGCTCATTGAGTCTTACCAGCCCTCTCCTATTTTGCAGTGGTACCGAATATTAGACGTTTCTCATGTTACCGAACGATTCAAAGAAAAGCTGGGTGGAAATGAAGTGATACATGCGATAGAGCACAGCTATTATCATAAAGAGTTCGAGCAAGCGTTAAAGCTCGTGAGAGAGTATTTAACTGTGAACGCAAAACGTAAGAAGCCGTACAAGGATTGGGAGGTGTTGGAGATTGGAGCGAGATGCTGTCTAAAGCTCGGAAAAGTGGACGAGGCATTGAACGAATTTGTGAACCCTTTGATGGAGGTACCTTTTGTCCTGCTTCTACTCGTTCACAGTCGGATTTTGGCGTTGACATGGATCATTTCTCTGTGTAGCAAACGAGAGAACCCGGTCAGATATTTCTTGCCGGTCAAGTATACTCTCGGGCCGGACGCCACGCTGGTATGTTCACTGATTGCAATGCAGGCACGCGGGCACACCAATACTAACCACTTGCCATAGACGCATTGGACACTTTTATACGATATCTCGCTCGTCGTACTAAAGATTACGAGGCGTGGATTGAAATCTCGCAGATTCTTGACCGCCTATCAGTCGTACATCGCGAACAAACGACCTCACTTTTGCAATGGGCACTACTTGCGCTTCAGTACGCCGAGCATGTTGTTACAAGGTCGCCCAGAGGGGATAGCGAGATAGCACGGCGACATATGGAGGTACAGGTTCAGCGGATAGCTAACATGGTTTCTTCGTTGGCAGACAAGGTTGCTAAATTAGATCGAGCGGAACTGGATGATGCTACCAGTGCCCTGACTCCGTCTCAAATTGAATTCATGAAGGTTAACTTGCTGAGCGTTGAGGATGCTTCCAAAGACGAGGAAGATGAGGAGGAAAAAGGCGCAAGGGAGCTGTAAATTATTATTAATGTAGTTTCAAGATAGACATTGTATATAGAAAGTATAGCACCAATGGAACCGGATCCGCACAGGGAAAGAGAAAACGATGCCCTCGGTGGACGCGCACAATGACGGCAAACTCCATTTTCTGTATATTTCCCAACCAAAAAAAAATAACATGGGGTAATCAAACCTATATAACAAAAACGTCCGACCAGTCCATATGTAAAAAGATCAAGCGTAAAACTCTCCCTATGTCCATAGCGCTCAGCGATAGAGCTACCTAAATGTAATAAAACGAGCATATGCGTCCATAGAGCTCACAGTACCTAACGAACCTCCTAAACACAAGCTCCAAAACGTCCAAGAGTCCTGAAAGTCCTATGAACAAAAGCCGGAGACACAACTTTCCCATGAACAATATGGCAGGTATAATGCACCCCTGCTTACATTCCTTGTGTCATCTGCTGCGTCATGTCGTACCGGACGGGATTGCCCATCATGTACGACGCGTCAAATGAGTAAGCGCGCCTCGGTAAGGTGAAAGGGTGATGAATGTGGAGGCCGGAGTCGTGGTGGGTATGTTGGTGGGTGTGGGCGTGATTTGGTGCGTGGGTTGATGCATGCGTCCAGTGGACGTCATATCCAGGGGTTTGCGGTGTATGGGGGGAGGGTGAAGTGGGAGAAACAGATGTGCCCCAAAGATCTGCAACGTGAGAAAATATAAGCACATTCACTCCTGAACAGCATGTCAAGAACCAAACCCACCCTCAGATATTGAAGGATAGTCCAAAGTCTCATTTTGCATGCTAGCGTTGACGCGCAGACCGCCGTCGTTAACACGAGAGGGCGAGCTTCCGCTTCCGTCTCTCCCGTGCCGTTGTTGTGAATTCATCACGTGCGACACGATTGACTGCTGCTCGGCAGCGACAGCAGCCCCAATGATGAAGTTATCGTTTTTATCATCACCTTGTTCGCTGATGGGGGCACCGTCAGGGGATGGGCTCGACATTTCCTGGGTATCCGTAGCACTGCTAGGCGCTTGCTCGCCTTCTCGTTTGACGCTGGCATCGTCATCGTCGGTATCTACTGTAGTGGGCGTTGGCGGCATGCCCAACGTCATTCTCAGCTGGTTGACCTCTTCAATTAAGGCGGCATTGCGTGCCTTCAGGGACGATATATTTCTATCCTTGTGCTCAAGCTTCTTTTTGGTTTCAGCGACGTAGGTGAGACAGTGATTGACGATGACGGACTTGGAAGGCTTTCGGACATCCGCCAGTGATGGTAGAGAATGAGCGAGTTCTTGGAATCTGTTGTTGAGATTTTCACGCCGCGCGCGTTCGGTGGCGTTGTGATATGCACGTTTTTCCGCCATGTTTGTAGATGATGAGAAAGCCGGAAGACTGCTACATTCAATGAAGGTCTTGGTAAATACATGGATCTTCCCAATATGCGCGCAATACTCTGATACTCACTGTCGTTGATTATACGGATCTAACCGTGGAGCATACCACAAGATGCGCCGGTTAGACATGGCGACTCGGTGCGAGGGAACGCTGCACTCAACTTACAAGGACCGTACGGGACCATCATGCCAGGAACCTGTGGCGTGCCATAGGATCTTACGACGGCGTGCTGCGTGTTCCCGGGAACGGATTGGGTTGGCGGCGATGGGAAGTATCCATGTTGGGCCTGGGCAATCATACCAGTAAGGTGATCCATATCCCCATGTGCTGTGACTATCTGTAGTGGCAGGTCCATCTGTGTATGGCAGATCGACATTCAGATTACTTTTAGAACACGTGAGGTCGAAGGCTACCCTTTTCACTTCCTCCTACCTTCATCGAATTGGCTGGATTGGGGGATCACACTTGTCGATTCCAGTTACGGTTGATGAACCTTCTGCGCACGGTCTCTTTGTCTATATACCAGGAGTGGTAAGGCGCGTTCACGCGTGGGGATATAATAGCGGGGCGGACACCTCCTCGAAATCGACAATCGAGAATTGAACAGAACGAACGTGCAAAGGGGGAGGGCTGATGACTATCTACAGAAGGGTTGGTATCGACCGCGATCTCGCCGGGGGTAAGAGGCGGGGGTATATATTGGGTCGGAGCACAGTGAGTCCGGTTCTTTTGGGAGCAGGCAGGCTAAACCACTACATGTAATATAACAAGCACGGCGGGCAGGGGGATCATAAATGGCAGGGAACTGTGAAATTGCCATATAAGAGGCATTATACTACTCAAGCCCCCCCATTTCCTTAGTCAAGATCTTGAAGCGATCGGCTTTGGGACAAAGACATGGTCATCCTGGAGTGTCACAAAGTCAGGGCTTTCAATTCACTAATAGGCCCTCGAAGCAACCGGGTAAAATGTCCACGGAACAGGTGGGGCAGTGGAACCAGAAATCTCACACACAACAACAAAATGTCCGAACGCATAACGTATTTCTCCCTGAACAGAAGAAGAGCGCCTTTGAACGAGCTTGGGTACCCTTCTTTCAAGGAAGGTCGCCCGTCCCTCCATCAAATCACACATCGCATCACCCCTTTTCTGATTCACACCAAATTGATGGGCGTTAATTATCGGCTGGGCAGAAATTAAAAGTAAAGTAAACGTCGGTATGCGTGGAATTGGTGTGCCCCAACAACACGGCAGTCAAATTTGGGTAATTTGTGATCTGGAGAACGGCGTTGGCTTTTTGGCGCTGTTTGGGAGGGGGATTCCAAACGCACCACACACCACCGGGAAAACATCAGCAAAAACTTGCAAAAAAAAGGGATTGGTGGGCAGATAAGGTGGATGGATGTCAGAGAAGGGAAGGGTTTTTTTACCGTTCGGGCTTGAAAGTGCTTTTTGGCTGGACATTTGTGATTTGATGAGGTCATTGTGGAACGGACTTGATCAACGTCCCCTCCAAGGCCAAGGACACGATGATTCCAAGTTGTGCACGGCACGAGTGGGCGCCCGCGCTTTCCACAACTTGGCAAAACCCAGTATCCCACAACATGTAACAGACAGACTGGCTGCCCCACGACGCCCAGTTCTCGACTCGATTATCAACATCTAGAATTGTTTTTTGATTGGGCGACCGTCAACAACAATAGATGTTGTGTGGTGTGCCACCATGGGCACGAGCTTGTTCGCACAACTGTCAAAAGACAACTCTCCCTATAGTAATAAAAACTACTGTACAAATGGGGTCCGTATTGCCGGAACCTCCGACGTCAAAGTTCCTGCCACTACATCACTCACTGCAAAGCAGGGATCAGCCTTGTTGATGGCACGGGGAACATATTCAAAAGGGTGTGATTCTTCAGAAATTGCGGAGGTGATGCCGGCCACGGATGCCAATTTGCCCCGACTGGCACACAAAACTTGTCTGATAGCGTCGATATAAATCAAAAATTAAAGCCCGACGTGGGGGTCGAACCCACAACCTTGAGGTTAAGAGCCTCACGCTCTGCCGATTGAGCTAGCCGGGCTGATTTGAATTGTTATCAGCCAAAAATATATATATCTTTTATTTTTTTGGAGCACCACAGCACACGTTATTGATCAAGTTCGTCGCGCTTGCTTGGGATTTCCAAGATCCAGCAGCGGCAATGACAACGGAAGGAGACATCGCCATACCAGAGCATTGCACGGGGAACGATGGATTACGAGGTCGCCAAAACCACTTTTGAGCGGGCCTGTGCTGATGTGAACGTAAGTCATAATTGCCGGCTTTGTTGTACGAGGCTGGAGACTAACAGCCCGACTCTTCTCGCCGAATCCAGAATCCTCAAACCCGACAGGCGGCGGAAGCCCTTATTGTACAGTTTAGAAATCGAGCCGATGTAATACCACTGACAAAATATATCCTTGGTATGGTCGAACTTCTCATGTGCTATCTTGTGAGAGTATTGGCCTTGCGATGAAGCCGTATCGTTTACTGACATCGCAATGATTAATTTTAGAGAGAAGCACCTGCTTCACAACGCAGTTCATGTGCTTGCAAACGCTTCGCGATGTGGCAGCGCGTGAGTTCAGCGCCCGAGGACTACCTGAGATGAAACAGTTACGGGAATGGGTCTGGTCCTGGGGTGTACAAAACTGGAAAGGGTTAGTTTCCATGCACATCAACCAACGTACGATGGTATTTTCCAGTGGTGGCAGTTGTAACTCGATGTTTACTGTTATAGTCGGCCACCATTCGTCCATAATATGTGCCTCGCGACGATATCAGTCATATGCAAGCGAGGATGGTTGGAAGAAACTAATGCGGAAAGGGAAGCATTTTTCAATGCTGTCGCCGGAATGCTAGGCGGTGAAGACACCGTATGTGTTGGGAAATGTGTGGTTCATTTGCGTTGAAGATGGATAACTTATCATCACGACCGCAGAAACATCCGGCCCTGAATCTCTTTTCGGTCCTGATTGAGGAGTTTTCAAGTGAGAATAAGTACACGATGGGACTGAGTCTTGACGACAATCTTAAATGCCGCAGAAGTTTTGAGGTCAGTCACATGGAGTAGACAGCCTCCTTCATTTAAAGGTGTTCTGACTCTGCCCTCGACAGGAACATGAGCTCCGTCATATATACCAACTCCTTCTCCGCGTCGTCCAGCATTCAATGTCTCAACAGCCGCCTGCATTTGATACCAATGAGGAATATATACTGACAGCGCTGCAAACGCTGGGGCGCATTTTAGCCTGGGACTTTGCTGATTTCGGCGGCAAGACGTACACCACCACAAGATTCCCCAACTCTTGGAAAGAGTTGGTATTGAACCCTGAAGTGGTTAATACCTTTGTACAAGTATGTCATGATCGGCTTTATTTGCACGCGATACACCAATCGCTGACTTCGCCATGTGCAGTTATCAGAATTAGCAGAGTTATACCCTCAACTCAGTGGGCAGTGCGCCCAATGCTTAACCCAGTTGTGCTCTATTACGGGTGATGTATTTAAAGCCGTCGATGCAAGCGGACAATTGTACATTGATGAGAATATCCGACGTGCTTGGGTGGAGTGCTTACTGATCGGATACCTAAAGATCGCCCGCAGGTATGAGTTCCCACTATTGTAGTCACCTCTCACTGTGTTGCTAAGAAGCTTCGTAGATATACGCAACAGGTCTCAGAGGATGAGGACTTACTGGCCGATGATGACCTCGCCACACTAATTGACATCCCTCATCGTCTGATTTCGAATCATCCCATCCCTACCATAATTTCGTGTCCGTCAGCGATTCAGGCCTTTAGCCTTACTTCAAATTTGAGTTTAATGACGTACTCGTATATCATTAAGCAAGGAGAAGACGTCTTAGGCGAGGAAGTAGGCGAGCTAATGTTGGATATGTGGAGTAGGTTGGTAGTGGGGTGGACTGAGTGGATAGACGAGAGAAAGGCATTAGAAACTACCGGTGTTCAAAAAGATGATGGGGTCAGCGCACAAAAGTTTCAAGAGTTCATGACATTCCTCAGCGCAGTTTGCGAGAAAGTATTCGAAGGGTTCGTTGAAATGAGGTTAACTGTGGCTAATGCTGAAGAGGAAGAGGAGGATCATGGTAGTCCGGAAGAGATGAAAGATGTGGTTTGTATTGCTTCAGGTTTTCACCAGAACATCTTCATGTCTCACACTCCGTTCCCAGTTTTTGTATGAGGATCAATTGACTGAGGCTGCAATTCTCGCTCGCGTCTCCCCAGAGAAGGCGCTTTCAATGCTGGAGAAGCATGTGATTCACCGCTTAGCTTGGATTGAAAAGGCACTTGCAGGCGACGCCCATTTTCTCAGCCAAATCACCACCGCCTTTGAGCACCTTCATTGGTTGGCACTTATCTGTGGACATGTGCTGGCAGACAAAGCCGCGGGCGAGACTCCGGAAATGCCAGAAGGGTTCGGGCCCTTACTGCACGCACAACCCTGCCCCTTAATCACTCTTCCTTCCACCTTCCTGACGGTGATCGGAATGCTGAGTTGTTCTAGAGATGATCCAGTATACCATTACCTGTCTCCTCTTGTCAGCGAAAGTTTGTTGTGGTTCGCGGAAAGGTGGTCTTGCACGTACTTGTTCATGGAAGGCGGGAAAATCGGAAATGCATTCAACGGAGAAGCGGGGCGAAAAGTATTGGATTCCTTGATCGACAGCATGAGCAAGGTGTGTGGCATGTGGTGGGGTGAGACCGAGGTCATTATGCAGGTGTCATCCTTGTTGAGTAGTTGGGGGAAGATGCCGCACATTCGACAAGTGTTACTCGAAAGCGATAATTTTAAACAACTTGCGCGATTGATCATGGACAACCTGGGGCGACTACCGGTGGATGCCCATAGTCCACTTGTTGAGAACATTACCACGCTGTTCACACATGCACCGCCAGCTTTGCGATCTGCTTATCTTGGGGAACTTGCTCAGAACATACACGGCCGCTATTTCGAATTGTTTCATAATCCGAACTTCGCCCAAACGTATCAGCACCCTGAGGTCCGAGAACAGGTTATATGCTCCTTGGAGATGTACAGCGGGTTAGCTTTGGCATGCAATGAGACAAACACCAAACAGATCTTCGCCGTTATCAGCGAAGCCTTTGAGATGTTTGTTGGACTGATCAGAGCGTATAAGGGAGATTCAAATGTTGAGCAGAGCGTTTTGAGCTGCGTAGGCGGGTTGGTGCGGTGCGCGGTGAGTTGACACTAGTCCTTAAGGAAATAGTGCAGTATGTTGATTTCAGCATCTTGCATACAGAACTTCGACGAACTTTCGCCGGAGCAACGCCAGCATCTATATCACACGATTCTAGAGCTTCTGCGAGCATACGCAAATAACCAAGTCGGCCGCACGCGCGTTCTTCGCCAGGGAGACGAAGAGGAAGTGCTTGAAGACTTATGTGTTGTGGTTGAGATGCTATGGCAATTAGTTGCTGGCCGCTACGAGGGCCTTAGTTGGAGTGAAGTAGTAGCGATCAGAAATCGGGCTGTGGCAGCCGGCGAGGTTGATGTTGCTGAGTTGGTGTTTTACGGCGTGGGAGTTGTGGTACCTCTCATAAGCGATGATATGTTGCAGGTGCGTGTCTGTCCTCTCTGATGAACACACATTGATGACTGGCGCCGCAAACTGACTGATGGTGCTCTTTTCCGATAGTTCCCCGAGCTATGCAAAGACTACATCACTCTTGTTTCAAACCTCACCCGCTACTTTCCCGACAAATTTATTACCCTTCCACAGGATCTCGTCAGCCGAATCATCCGCTGCCTTGAGATCGGGGTGCAAAATGCCATGGCCGAAGTGGCGCGTGGAGCGTGGGAAGCCATCTTTGGCATTTCTATCTGGAGATGGGAAACTACACAAACACAGCCCGCCGGCATACCTACGCAAGGACTTCAAGTACTGGATTCATGTTTGGACCACCTCCTGCAAAAGGTTGTTCAAGCAATCTTCTTTTCCCCGTTCAACATGAGCGGCGAGGATGATGTCTCTGCCCAGGCATTGCTCGGGCTAATCCTCGGACGTGAATCGAGTTATGGCATGCTGGCACACCAAATTGGAAATGGCATGGGCCAACCGGCTGTGGTGCAAGCGCTTGGGTGTCTCGTCGGAGGTGCCCGGGCCGTCGTTGCGCGAGATGGCATTGAGAAAATGAGATATGCCAGGATGGAAGGCTTCTTGGGAAGAGAGGAAGAGGTAGCTGCATTTGTGAAAGATGTGGGAAGGGTTCGGGAAGGCATTCACAGATTGAGCAGGATTTAAGAGTAGGTAGCCATGCTGCAACCACCGTTTTGGTTATATAGAAGCGTCGAGCCCGGCACTTCAGTCTGTGGCTTTAATGTTAGTATAAAAGATAGAAAACATTACATACACTCATGGCCTCCGTACATGCAGATTGGAAAGCTGCCAGTTCCAATTTTCTTGACCAGAGAACGCGACGAACGCATTACAGGTGCCCGCCATTTATACATAAGCGGGGTTAGGGCTTCGACAGGACAGATAGCGGATCGGACCCTACCCCTGACCATTTTTGGTGACTGACACATGAAATTGATTAGTGGGGTTAGGGGTAACTTCCGATATCAACTACGCGGACGCGGAGCGGAGTTTCGAAGAGAAAAACGAACACGGTCTCGGCGGCGCGATTTTAATTTGACGGGTTAAGGAGTAGTAGAATTATCAAGTACAGCCAGCCAGGCATCCAAGGCATGGGCAGCGCAACTCCAAGTCAGCAGCAGCCAGAAGAAGCGGCTTTCCCCGTCACACGTTTGGACTTTGTATCACAACATAGGATTGGTGTTCTAAGAGTATATATATCGAGCGCTATGTCACGCCCGACCTCCTTTCTGCTTTTTCGCTCTACGGCATACATGGGGCTCGTGTCCACATAGCCTCCGCTCTTCCTCACGCAGGAACAGGCGTTAAACGCATATCAGTACTGGAGCTGTTCCATGTCCTATTTAGCAGCAGCTTGTTGATACACCTCGCACCTTTCTGAAAGGGATACCCAACCGCTCACTCACCTGGAAAACAACCTCAACATGAGCTCTATCCTAACGACGGCGACCACCATCGCCATAGCCATAACAGTACATTTTTTGTACCGGCTGGTGGAGCATCCTCGTCTACCGAAGATGCAGCGGATGATCCTGATTCTGTTCTGTCTATCGCATATCATTCAGCGCTTCACAATGACGTTCTATTACGACACGGAAGTCCCGAGAAGCTGTTTCTTGCTCGCGCTCATAGGCAACACCTTCGGCTTGTCGATATTCCGCTTCTGCCTCATATTCATGCTGGGAACCCTTTGTATGAAGCTTATGCAGAGAACCACGTCGTCTAAGGTCATCGTAGCGACTTCAACAATCGCCTTTATTGCGTCCACTGCGGCTCTCCTGTACAACACCATTTCCGCAAAAATCACCGACCCAAGCTCATGCACCCAGGAGCTGTCGAAAGTGTTGACCATCACGTCCAACTTCTCCTTCCTCGGATCCTTCCTCGTGGTCGCAATACCCGTCATCCTCTTCCTTCAGCGACATGTGAACGGCACGGTTGTCACGGTTAACACCACTGTTACCGTTAAAGCTATCTATGTCCGTCAACGAAATTTTATGATTTTTTTCTCAATCTGCCATGTGGCCTTAAGCGTCACGTCCTACTACATCGAATCGTTCACGTGGCTGCTACTCACGTTCATTGCTGCGGACTGTGTATGGATAAACGGCACCATTCTGTGGCTCATGCCTACCGACGATGAGCGGTCAAAGTCTTCCAGTAACTCGGTGGCCGGCCGGCTCGACCTTGATTATGGACCAACCAGCTCAATGAAAGGGGTGAGAGATCAAAGACAAACGCAGGGATACATCTGGGCGTAGTGGTCATTCTCTGCCGGGCGCACCTACATACTTCGTATAGAGCAGAGGATATGTACAAACACGACTAGAAACGACATAGTTGGTCATTAGCTCAGTTTAGAACATTGCATCCAAGAGTTGCTGCTAATAGCAATTACCTTGTTTATCTCGGAGGTTTGATGACTGGAAAAGTTAATTAATACGCGCCAGTGATGGCGTAAGCAACTCCGATTCACGGTAAGGAACGTAACGATTGTTAGTTGTTATAAACAAAACAAATTCAGCGGACCACTTCAGCACGAGTTCGCAGAGAACTTATTGGGAGGATAAATAAATGCAATGGCCAGTGTAGACTCTGCACCGTCTGAGCGGATACCTAGCGGCCGTTCTTCCTTGATACCCGGAATGGAGAGTCGACGGTCACAGAGGCGCTCTACTGATAGTTCCAAAGATGCATCCAATGTTTTGCCAGTAACGCTTATCAAGATCGGAACCAGGGAAATTTTGCTACAATCAGCACAGGATGTAGAAATGTTTGAGTTCATTCTCTCACGGAAAGCAGTTGGTGTTCCATACGAAACCGCTTTGGATCTTTTATGTAAGTGCAATAGCACGGGTCTGCAAGCCTAGAATGAGCTCTTCTTAAGCAAAATATAATAGGTCCTATTGGAGGCGATGCACTGGTTAAAGTTGCCTACGCGGACGCGGAAACCGCTTGGGACACCGTGCTGATGTTCCATATCAAAAAGGATCATCGCCACGCGCGATTACGGACCGCATTCGAGCACGCACTACTGCAAGAAGGACTGATTTTGGAACGGGAATCTTATGCTGGGGATCACAGCATAGTGTTTTTAAAAATGATGACACCGTTCGACCGTTTATGTGTCGAAGCGGAGAAAATAAAGCTTAAAAGGCCGATGAAAGTAAGGACTGCCAAGTGTTCTGCCGGCATCTATTGACTGTAACCACTGACATCTGCAGCATGATGAAACGCCGTCCGCAAACACGCAAGCAAAGGCACTAGCTATTGCGGACTTTTTGGACACTGAAAGGGTGTGGGACAATGTTAAATCGACCGCCGTGAGAAGTACACGTTCAAAACGCCGGTCGTTGACGTTCAATAAACGAAATCTTATGGCCATCCTGGGCAGTTCGTCCGAAACATACCCATCAAAAGAAGTGCAACTAACGCTCTTTGACAATGGCCACAGAAATTTACTGGTATGGTGAGGTGCTTTGACCCCGCCAAAGGTGTTCATGTCTGTGCTTACTCATTAAGATTTAGACGTACAATATTATTCGTCACGCCAGGATGAGAACCCTTGGTAAAAAGTATCTGCGAAAAGATTTCAACAAGCTTTTGGACGAGGGTGTCTATTCAGATATCTTTCCCTTGCACGACGGACCTGTCAAATTGCGCCCCGGACGTTCTCCAAACAAGCGCTCCCAGCTGTATGAACTGTGGTGCCGCAGTATATACAAAGTGCCTTTGGAAGATCTGCGTGATTATTTCGGAGAGAAAATAGCACTGTATTTCGCGTTTGTTGGCCACCTTGGAGCATGGTTCGGACTGGCGGCTCTCATGGGAGCAGGAGTATTCATTTACGGCGTGATCAAAGCGGTACATGAAGGTCATTTCGAAATACCCGATGGCATCGCCGACGTGCCCTCATCTCTAGAGCTGAACTCTGCTATGTCGACCATCTTCGATAACGTACTGACTCTTCCGTGGGCCTTTGCTCTATCCGTATGGGCGATGGCGTATCTGGAGTTCTGGAAGCGAAGAAACAATACGTTGGCATACACTTGGGATGTATTGCAATTTGAGACCGAGGAAGGTACAAGACCACAGTGGTACGGTACCGTTATTAGGCAGAGCGAGGTTACTGGTCAGAATGAACCTTACTTTCCACGGCCATGGCGGCAGGTGTTTTACACCATTACCGGCTGCATCATGGTTTTAACTGTAAGCTGAGCTTTGCTGTTTTTTAAGTGCCGATGAAACGCTGAGCTTATCATCTGTACAGCTGCTTGTTGTGATTGGCGCTATTGCCGGATTTATTTTTTTCGCATCATTCATGCGGTGGTATTTAAGAGACACCGACAAAGCGAGATACGCTAGTGTTATATCCGCGTGCGTTTCCCTTGCTACCATCATGATTTTGAGACCGCTGTTGACACGCCTGTCGAGGTACGGGATGGTTGTCATCAGATGTGTCGTGGTGGGAAACAATCTGATGTTCCCGCCACAGAGTGCTGACCGATTTCGAAAATCACAAAACTGAAACACAATACCAGGATGCCTTTACCACGAAGGCGTTGTTGTTCGAGTTTATCAACACGTTCGGCAGCTTGTTTTATATTGCCCTGTTGAAGGTCTGGGTAATGAAGAAACACATCACGATTTTCAACCGGTCAGATTGGGACGACACCTGCATTTACGGCAACTGTATGGTCGAGCTTACAGTTCAAATGGCCGTTGTGTTTATGGGGTCCGGCTTCGTGGAGCATGTCACCAAATATTTCTGGCCGTAAGTTTGACTCGCCACCTTGTTGATTTCTCATCAGCCATTTACATTACGATCTTAGATTATTTGACAAGCGCTTTCGCAAAAAGGTCAAGTCAGCCAAACACCTTGCTGGCCTCACAGACGAGGTTGATGACGTTGAAGCAGGAAAGGGCAAAGTTCCCAAGTTGCCAAAATGGGAAGAAGATGCCAAGCTTGTGCCACTTCGGGCAGAAAGTGCATTCGAGTATGGGTACAATATGACGGTGCTGCAATTTGCTTTCATTGTCCTATTTGCTGTGGCGTTCCCACTCGCACCGCTGTTTGCAATTGTGCACAACGCCTTACGCATGCGTATAGGTAAGACAGCCGTCATGCGTTAGCTAACGTGCACCAGTTGACGCATATGATGTCGCAGACATGCAGAACCTGCTGACAAAATACCGACGACCCTTCGCGCTTCAAGCGCAGGATATCGGCGTGCGGCAGACGTATATCACGGCAATATCTTGGATGGCAGTCATCGTTAACGCCTGCACAATCGCCTTTTCGAGTAAATACTTCGACGAAAACTATCTTAATCTGTTCGGCGAATCGAAAGAAGCACAATGGGCAGTCCGCTTAGGCTTTATCGTTATCTTCGAGGTGGGTATTGTTGTCGACGCTGGGGCCACCAATTGCTGATCCGTGTCACTAGCACGCCGTTGTCGGTGTCAAAGCCCTCGTAGCTTATATGGTCCCGGACATACCGCGGGAAGTCAAAATTGGACTGCGTCGTGCGGAGTATTTGGCGAAACGAGAACTTGATGCAAGCGAAGAAGAAGAGCCCAACGAAGACGAACTTGGAAAAATGATTTGTATCATATTGTAGAATTAACAGGCAGATCAGTGAGCAGATAGACAGTTCCAGATACTCGTTCGATTCTTGTAGTTGCGGGTGTCTAGGAGGCGAGCAATATGTTCATTCCGGTGAATATATACATGAAAGAGTAAGGAATGCCGAGAAAGTCGGCTATTAAACAGTGTGGACGAAGAATTGAAGCTTTTTGAGGCCTTCAATGCCGACCATTAATAGGGTGGTCGTTTGCCATCAATGCTTCTAGTATATCGTCGGCGAGGAAATCGGTAAACTCCACGTTGTGAGGATTTGCGGGTTGAGGACGAGCGTGTGTTCTATCCATCGAACGATCATGTGTTTGATCAAAGCTCTGAAAATTGTCCGACAGGATGTGGTTATTGTTCAGGGTTGGATCGAATGGATGTCGCCCACCATCACCCGATATATCAGCATTAGAAGGATGCCCAGAATCCCACTGACCACCGTTGGAGACATCCTTTTGAAATTTCTCAAGCCATACGAATTGCGACGGACACGACGACGAAAAGTGGGGAATATCGCCTGTGTGTAGCGGATTCACCGGAATCTGGTAGTCGCGGTGCATTCCAAATGAGACATCCCCAGTTTTGTAGTCGTCCGCATGGGACATCCCAGAACCGGTAATTTGTGATGGTGAATTGATGTAATCGACTGGTGCACCCCCATACGAATCCGTCGAATCCGCAAAGTGCGTTCCGGACTCTGCTCCATTCGTAAACTCCACGGTGGAATTGAACATGGTTGAGAGTTTGGAAATACTACTATTGCGGGATATCGCGTGACCGGACTCAAGTTGGGCGCCTACTGGGCGTATAGTGAAATGTGGTTCTGATGCTTCCGCAAGGCTACGCGCGATCTCACTTCCGGGTAACGCTATGCCGTCATAACCCAGGTTATCTTGTGCCTGATCAAGGTCGCCTGATGCTGACGGGCTACCTCCGTCAAATCTATTGCTCGACGCGCGTATTGTAAGCTCGTTACAATGTATGTTTTGCAACTGCTGCCATGGAGCGCGTATTGTATTCTCGTTTTCTGCAATGTTATGGAGAACGTCATCCCATTCGTGCGTTGGAGTGAAAAGCAGCTTTTCAAGGCTGTCCGTTTCGGGACCTTGTATAGCGATTTGAGGTATGTCCGAGTTCCATTTATAGGAACCGGCACCATTATATATGTTGCCATTGCCCACAGGGACTGGGGGAGGGAACAGAGCATCCACCAGCGCATGCGTAGACTCAACGCGATCTCTTTGTTCAGTAGGTGGCGAGAAAAAGCCAGGAAATGGGTCCGGCACGGGGCTCGGGACATCTCCGCTTGGTGAATCCTCCAAGGTTACTCGCTCCATCAAAAACCTGTTCAAGAGTTCCTCATCAACCGGGTTGTACTCGTTTACCGCATTCATGCGAGGTAATCCAGTACTACCCGTTGTAACCACCGAGATGTGGTCATCCAGAGGCGACTCTGAAACTTCAGATCCGTCGTTATATGATGAGGCCGAATGAACAGAGCGATAGGATGCTCTTCGAAAGAGGTTGTAAGCACCACCGTGCTCGCTGCCTGGCGATAGCAATTCTTGCTTGCTTTGAGGTAAAGGCGGCGTGCCGCCCTCTCTTGACTCTATGGTAACGGACGTCGAGCTGGAGGCCCGTGACAGAGGAGGCTGACCTTGACTTGATATTGAGTTTCGTACTGATCGGCGGCTGGTACTACCAGATGATTTGATCGAGCCTGAGCGAGAGATATGCGTTGAAGGTCGCGAACGACAATTCCTCCCTAACTTTTGATGCTTTTTCAAGTCATGGGGCCATTTGAATTTGGTGGAACATCTCTATGTGGAGAGACGGGTTGGGTTAGAACTCAACCCTTGAGGCAACTGGAGGTCAGCAGTCAGCAGCCACTAACGCACCTCGCACACGTGGGGTTTAATCGCTACATGGGAACGAAGATGAGAAGTGATGTGGTCCCGCTTAGAGTAAGTTCGAGGTGTATCCAAACAATCTGGGAATCGGCATGTCAGGCAGAGATTGTTCGTTGTTTTTCTGCCTACGTGATCCTCGCATAAATGGTTGTATAGCTGCTCCGCTTCGAAAAACGCCTTATTGCAGAGGATGCCATCGTCCATAGTCCATTCGCATTTGTATATGTTGCTTTTAGGATATGGCGCCGAGCGAGCACTCGAGCGGTCAGAAATGTCGTCTGGAAACTGTCTCTCCGGTGCAAGCCCTGCATCTCCTGAACCCTCACCCCACGTAGAAAGGTTGATCAAGGAGTTTTCAGTAGAATACGCCGGTTCATGGTGGTAGTACTCCATCGCTGCGAGCTGTACGGACTTTTGCAACCGCCAAATATCAATTCCAAGAGCGGGAAGACTGGTTTCAGTGGCGGGCGCGCTCCAGCGTCAAAAGACAATGCGGGGACGCAAAGGCGCCACTTACAGCCGTGCAATTACTGGGAACAAGCGAGCGTTGGCTGGTCAACGTTGCAAATGCTGAAATGGGGCGACGGAAACTTGCCGCTGCTTGCCCAGTTGAAGCTGGCGTGGAAATTTCTCCAGCCGCGTGTTGGCTTCACGGCGTGAGGCAGTTAACTATTCTTCGCATTCACTCACGGCCGTAGCCGACGGGAGAATACCCTCATCGGAGGCACAGAAGCATAATGGCTTCAGTCAAGAAATGGTTCCATTCACGACCTGTCAGTCCTGACTTGAAGAGTTCTTTCGCGCATGAAAGCGAATCTGGAGGCATTCCAAATTCCGGCATGGCGAATAGACATTACTTACCGATCCTACTTAGTAGAGAGATGCTGTATATTTTGCCTACCCTCTGACACTGAAGTACGCAGGACTATGATGGATCCACAGAGAACCGACATCTCTTATTGTTGGATTTATATGCGCTGCACTCGGAATCTCAAACACAAAGCTCACACTATTGCCACGCAAAACGAATCACTTTATATGATGTCTCTAGTTGAATCTGATCCTAGTTCCCTTGTTCATCCTTTGTGTTCCACAGCCGCAGTTGACAGTCCTTTTCCCCAGTTGACTGTCGTCCTGAACTGTTCCGGGAGGGGCCGTTCAACCCAATCGCCTCCCTCTTCGGTCAACACGTTCATGGCAGAAGATTTGGAGGTAAGAATTTCAACGTCCTTGGCAGCGGCCTCCGAAAGGTACAGCTGGACACCATCACACTTGTCGATAGCGACTGTGGGAGCTTTGTCCGTGATTTGCAAGTTGGTAGACTGGGAGTTGATCAAGTCAACGGTTGAAACAACCGAGGGCACGAGGAGGCCAACGGATTTGCAGTTGTCTGGATTGGGATTCATGAGACAGTTTTCCAAGTTTAACAAGCAACAGGCAATTGCTTACCGATGGTGATGGCATTTACTTTGCCAGTAACTTGAACGGTGACGCCTTTGCATCCAAAAATGTAAATGACGTGCCTCAACTCTACTTTATCCAATACAATCGGTCCAGTAGTAGATTGGGCAGTGTGATTCTCAATGACCCACTTGTTCCCTTCTAAAGCGGTTTTAGGTGGCTTCGAAACTGCCGTAGCCGGCTTCTTCACAGCAGTGGAGGCACTGACTGGCGTATTTCCTGCAGGAACAACACTACCTGCGCGCAAGTCGGGGTTCTTGTGAGTCATTTCGCTCTTATCAACCTTACGCAAGCCTGCAGTAAGGCCACCAGAGTTCAATTGACTAAAGAGAGCAGCGGTCGCCGGAGCACCTGGTTTGGACCCAGTGGGCTCAACACCCACGGGCGGTGGTGGAGGAGCGGCAGGTCCAGCTCCAGCACCTGTAGAGGCGGATGCACCCAGCTTCCCCAAGGCCTCCTGCGCGTCAATGCCCTTCGCATTCCACACTAACCCGGTTGTTTGCATTTTCTTCACGTAATTTTGTAATTCCGTCAACAGTGTCACGTAGCCGTTCGCCCAATCCACGTGGGTCTTGTCCTTGTCCTTGTATTCCTTGATCACTCGGTTGGCCCAGAATTGAGCTGAATCCCGCATCTCGCCTACATAAGGAGCGGGAGTGGGCTCGATCACAACCCATCCCAATGCGCCGATGCCCTCGCTGACCGTTGAGAGATGGTTCGAAAGTGGGGAGGCACGATTCTTCTCGCGCAAGTTAATTATCTGTTGTATAGCAGACTGAGTTGACGATAAGAATTGAGGCAATTGCTGTTGCGTGGGCTTCTTAGATTGTCCAGCCACGGCAATCAATTGCTTTTGAGCTTCAAATGCCGCTTGAACGATCCTGGCCTGGTCCTGAACAAGGCCGCCAACTTTCGAGGAGAGCTCAACGAAGGAGTGGAGTGGGCCTTGTAGAATCTCACTAAAGGCGCTGACGGCGCCAGAATCATTCCCTGCGACACCCGGCGTGGGGGTCCCGGAGTGCGAGGGAGCATGGGTGCCACCCGTTCGAGCGGCAACTTCTTCGAGCCTCTGCGTAGCAGTCTCCAAGCGCTTGATAAGACCGGTAAGTGCAGCTTCAGACATGGTATGACCTGGTATCGGGAATTGAGGTTGGCTGTTGTTGCGGTAGTTGAAACGACGCAGTCGCGTTTAAAACCAACTATTGCTCTGAAAAGGCCGCACAAGGGTAGACTAAGATAGTTCTAGAAATCGCTACAATGCAACAAAGGTTATGTCCAATATGACCTTCGTGGCGCTCTGCCAAGTGCTGTGAATTTAAAATAGGAAGCTTCTGCGGACAGAACGCCCACAGCAGAAGCGCGTGTTGACGTTCTCGATTAAAACGACTACATTTCAACGCTTCAAAGTTAACCGATCATTCTCATAACGAATAGATTCAGGTCGTCCATTTCTAACTCTATCAGCATGAAAACCCCTCACTCGTGTGGTTCTCTGGCTCCCGCCATGGCCTGCAGGAGAAAGGAGATGCGAGCATGTGCCCAACCATAGCTTATCCTTTGGATTTTCGGAAGGTAATAAGGTCTGCACGAATCGTAACTGATGTACGTCACAACGCCAGAACGAAACCAAAAGTTTAAACGTCCATCAATGCTAAGAATATTCACTCATAAGTGTTGCATAGGAGAGTGCCAAGACAGTAGGACTGCGTATGAACGCAATGCTGTCGCATCTGATCTACGGAATAACAGCAGTCAGTACACACCTCGATTGCCAAGTAACAATAGCATGTAGGAACTGAGCCGCTGATGACAGGAGGTACACCCATAAGTTGACACAGCGCAACCTCTGCATCTATTAGGATAGATCCTTTCCGAATACAACAAGAGGCAACCCCAATTATCATTTACACACTCGGGCTATACACCCTGTGGCCATATAGAGGTCATAGGTCATCTATAGTGCCTGATCTGATCCGAAATGATGATTTCTACAGTGTTTTCCTTCATCAAGGGCTGCATCTGATTCCCGTGTCAGTTAATTAAACGACTGTTTCCGTCGTTTGTGACTGGGCCACGTTGCTGCTCTGAGCAGAACGCGAGCATGACTGTGCCGGTCATGTGAATAGTTCATTTAAAGTTACACCCCCAACCCTGGGGGATGTCCCACGGGAGTGCTTAGGTAATGGAGTACGTCAGTACATGCGAAGTTTTGTCCCCGAGAGAAGGGGGTATGATAGTTTGTAACACCTTTTTCGGTATCGATAACGCAAAAGTGGGTGCGGAAGCGGAGTAGATTTCATAGATTTCGGATAAATTGCATAGATTTCGGGGAAAGCGTGTTTTGAAGGAAAAGAAAGGAAATCAATGAATGTTATGAAAGTTTCATGAAAGAAATAGAGTTTGGATTGTGCGTGCGACCCAGGGGATCGGAAGAGCGTGACTCATAGAACGCCACACAGCCACAGAGAGTTTCGGACACTCTCGTGTCGTATATGCAAACTCATAGAAGGTTTTGGAATATTTTGAGAGGTATTACCCAACGCAGTCATTTATTAAATAGTCAGGTTGTACTCTGACAAACATTCTTCGACAAAGCGCTGCCAGGCCATCTCCAGCAATACCTCACCATAGCAGGCACGAAGATTGTCATGACCACAGTCCATGATGAAGGCGACAGAACGGGACACGCATATCGCACAAAATAGCAAATAGACTTGAGGTTGATATTGTAAGTGTCCTGGAGGTGCACCAGGCTTAAAGTGAAGTTCCACCTCGTAGAGCAATCTTGGCTTATCAGAACCTTAGAGAATCACATAGGTTTGATAGCGACGACGCCGAAGACACGAACCTCCTAACTTGGTGACATATGTTCGTTCATCGAGAACAGGACCTAACAAGCTTCCCATGGGACCAATGCTTCGAGCAAGATGGGTTCTAAAATTGGTGCGCAAACGTCGTCCAGTAAAAAGCTTCTCGAAGGTCCGAATACAATCATTCATATGGTCTTTGGCGCGGATCCCGAAAATGAGTTTTCGAAGCTCCACAGGAAGATCGTCAAAAGTCGCTGGCATGGCAGGTTGAGGAGATTGCTATTATGAGGTGCATATAAAAAGAGTAGAGTTTGTGAAATGGAAAACCAACATGTAACAATGACTGTCGAAGAAAACGTACAAGTACTACACGGTCGTCATGGACGGATATTCAAGATTGAAAATGTCACAAACGACGGCCGCTTTGAGATGCAAATGTTTACCGGCATCCATTGGAGTGAAGATACGTTGGACGACGTTAAAGTTCAAAAGGTTCTTACCCAACGATTACCACCAGAGCTGAGGGAACGTGTTCTGCAATACACTGTGTTGACAATGTTGAAAGGACATGCGATTGCAGAGGCTGCTAAACTGGTAGCCATCAGCCAACCGTTGTTAAGATGGTTCTTTCGACGTTTCGTCAGGGGTCTTCACACCGTGGATAAAGTCTCTACATTCACCATGATTCACCAAACGTTGCGAACATTCAACATCTTACACCTTGTCGCCGGAGCCGCTTTTGAAATTACTCGTGAAGAACGAAATTTCGTCGACGACATCTTTGATACGACACTGCAGTACTGTGTTTATCAGTTTCGGAATAATGCTGATTACTCCCCCTGTAACATTCTTTGCAATTACTATGATCAGGATCTTTCATTACACATCGCAGAACGCACTGTACAACATGTTACATCGACTCTGGAGGAAGGTAGCGGCATTGACTCGGAATCGATTCATTCGCAAGATTTGACATGGTCGGAAGATGCACCATCAACGATGCAAGAAGAGGAAGACGACGAGGATGACGATGAGTTTATTTTGGACGAATCGGGCGATGATCGTACATTGATGCACCACCCCTTTGTTCCTTTACGTATCCAAGCATTTGTGAGACACAGAAGCATGCGACAGATGATGATTCGAGTGCGGGAACGTCCTACAGGTTATGGTGCGGCAGGCCCCATGCGTTTTAAATCCTTGGGATGGGGCGCATGCTGTCTACTCGGTCGGAAACCGATACACATGGATCAACGAACATATTCCATTGTGTCCGTTGTACATCGAAGGGTTTCCAGATGAACTCGAACTTGCTAGAAGAATCGACAAAATTTCCAACGACGACTGTTCCACCAAACCGTTGGAAGTCATGTGTTGGAAGATTAAACCGCATAGGCGTCGCATTCAAGCACAAGATCGTCAAGGGAATATTTACATGTTGAAACACCATAATATCTGTTGTGTTGAACAACCTGTCGGATACGTCCAACAATAAGACCATGGTTTTAGATAACGATGTAAAAAATATAAAAGCTCTACACTGTTCGCCACTCCCTCGAAACATTTCTATAGTGTTATTTCAGTTCTCATTCTCACTCATGGTCAAGCGTAAAACCGAAGCCGATGATGCTTGCGACGATGCCCTCAAGCATACCCTCAGAGTCACCGACCCTGTTGCATTGTTTGCTTATAGACACGCTGTTATCGTCAAAACACCTTTGAGTGGTCGCTTCATGAATGCTGATTCTTTTGCGTTTACACGCCTTCTCCACTCTCTCGATTCTGCTGTTGGACTGCACCTGTTTGCAGCACTTGATCCCCGCTTCAATCGATTGATCTTTTTCTGGGACCATTGTATCTACACCGCTCGCCCCTATCCTTACGGTAGTGTTTGGAAAGTGTTACCGACAACCTTCAAAGTTCAAGTTCAAGGTCCCAATGGAAACACATATGCGATTCAACACGACAGTACATGTGTATGACTCACTTTCATAATTAGAACATGAATGTTTGTGTTTGACTACCCCTTAAATTTTTTGCGAAAGCTTTTATGCTGCAAAGTGTTGCAGAGGGATCCTGCTGGTGCTCTGATCCTTCTAATAAACTTATGTGTATTCAAGTCTAAGGTTCTAAGAGTACAGTTGAATGCCCGGCATAAGAGAACCACCCGACGGAAAAGGTCACGTGTCAGGTGTTAGGCACCCAGTCACATGGGTCACGTGCTCATGGGCACATGACGCACGTGTAAGTGCTGATATGGATAAGAACCCATGTCATAGCGCGCGCCCTGGTTAGGGTATCCCTATGACGTGTATGTCACCGGGACCCCCTTACAACACTCCCCCCTCGGTGCATGCACGACATTTCCTGCAAACTGCCCGACACCTTCAGCAACTGTTCAGTGCTTATTGTCAGTGTTCGACACCTTCAGCAGCTTGTCAGCAGTGTCAGGCATTGTCAGCAACCTGTCAGCAGTGTCAGACACCTTCAGCACCTTGTCAGACACTGTCATCAGCTTGTCAGCAGTGTCGGACGCTGTCAACAACTTGTCAGAAGCGTCGAACGTGCGGAAACCCATGCGGGGAAGCATGCTGTTCAGAGCAGGTGCTGCTAGGGCCTTGGTAAGTCCGTCAGCAAGCTGGTCGTTAGTGGACACATAGCGGAGAGCGATTTCCTGGGTCTGATGAACTTTTTCGCGGATGAAATGATGGCGGAGATCAATGTGCTTGGTGCGATTGTGATTAACTGGGTTGTTGACAAGTTTGATGGCTGCCTGGTTGTCCTCGTACACTGTTAGAGCGCCGTGCGTGTCGGGGCCATGTTCAGTGCCCGGGAGAATGGACTTGTGGGTGTTATTTCGTGGAAAGTGCTCAAGGAGCGCGATCATCAGTCGACGGAGCCATACTGCCTCTTTGGCGGCCTGAGCTAATGCAATGTATTCCGCTTCTGCTGTAGATTGTGCTGTGCAGGTCTGGAGCTTAGATGCCCACGAAATAGCGCCTCCGTTCAGCAAGAAGAGGTACGCCGACGTCGAACGTCGATTTTCAGCATTTGCCGCGAAATCAGCGTCGGAGTAACCATGTAGGGAGGATACTCCCCCGTCTCTAGGGCCATACAAGAGCTTGAGGTTGCGAGTGCCTTTTACATAGCGGAGGACACGACGAGCAGCACTCAGATGCTGTTCAGTTGGTTTCGACAAGAAGCGGGACAGTTTGGAAATTGCGAATGCGAGATCGGGCCGTGTAGCGATGGTAAGATACATCAAACTGCCGATTATTGACTGATAAATTTTTTGATCAGCCAGGACGTCGTCGTCGGTGGCAGCGACAAGCGATAAGCTGGGCGACAGTGGAACAGTGACAGATGTGGCATCGGCAAGGCCATAGCGAAGGACCATGTCATCAATGTATTTGCCTTGGTTCAGTGTCAGGGTGTCAGCAGTGCGTGTGACTTCAATGCCAAGAATGTACGAAATCTCCCCCATGTCCTCCATCGCGAAACGCCGGGCAAGACCATCCTTAATGAACTGTATGCGGGCCGTCGTGGAGCAGATGGTGAGGTCATCAATGTACAGGGCGATGATGTCAGGTGTGCCGCCGGCAGCAGGGCGAATGTACAGCGTGGTGTCAAGAACCGTGGGTTGGAAACCAACGGACTTCAGATAAGTGTCAAGGGTTTGGTTCCATAAGCGCGGTGACTGCTTTAACCCATAGATCGAACGTAGGAGTTTAACGTACGACCCGTCAGGGAGTTGCATATGAATGTCGGTGTCGATTACAGCGTTCAGGAATGCCGTGAGGACATCCATTTGGTGGACGACAAGGCCAAAGAACTGAGAGAGAGCCAATAGCAGGCGGAGTGTGCTGAACTTGACGACCGGGGCATAGGTTTCATTGAAATCGAGACCCGGGCGCTGGGTAAACCCACGGGCAACAAGGCGGGCCTTATACTTCTTGATGGACCCGTCCGGGTGATGTTTAATCTTGAAAACCCATTTAGAATCGATGGCATAAGCATCAGACGGCAAGGCATCGACGGGCATCCACGTCTGATTGTCAAGCAGGGATTGGAGTTCCTTATCGATGGCCTGCTGCCAGGCATGACGATCAGGTGAGCGCAGCGCCTGCTTATAAGTGACGGGTTCCCGGGCACGGGGGCCGTCGAGAGCGGATGCTACTAATGCCTCGACTGTAGGTGCAATTTCCGGGGATTGGTGCTTACGAGCGAAATATTCATCAACAACGGACAAGCCGTGTAAGATGAACGCGTCGTTCCATTCAGGTTCAGAATACCCGACGTACTTAACAAAATATTGATGCTCCCCCGTCGGTGCGATCCGTTCATCAACAATGTACTCGACTTCAAAAACTTCATCATCGGGAGCGTCGGGAGCGGGATCGACATAGTTGGTTTCATCGAACGTGACGTCGCGGGACCGATGAATGCGCTGTGTCAGGGGATCGTAGAAACGGTAACCCGTGGAGTCAGTGTACCCGATCAGTTTCATGCGATGGGCCCGGGGTTCGAGCTTTTTATGGGGACGGCGTTCGACGGGGATATGAACATAAGCGTCGGACCACAAGACCCGCAGGTTCGCCACGTCCGCGGGAGAACCGTGCCATTTTTCGTATGGAGTTGCATTGCCGATGGCGCGGGACGGCGTGCGCTGACGGAGGTAGTTGACAGCAACGACGATTTCCCCCCACAGGTGCTGAGGTATGTGACTCGACAGCATGACCGCCCGGGTTTGTGTCATTAACGTCTGATTATAACGCTCGGCGATGCCGTTTTGTGCCGGAGAGTATGCGTGGGTGGGACGAACCCGGGTGCCATGCTGCCGAAGATCGCCGACAAGGGCATGACTCAGGTATTCGCCGCCGTTGTCGCATCACAGTTCAAGGATTTTGCATCCATGGAGGTTTTCAGCATGTTGGCGGAAAGCGTGGAATTCGGCGGGGACATCGTGTTTATGTTTGATGATGGCGACATGTGCGTATTGAGTAAGTTTGTCGATGAACGTGACAAGGTACGGGCAGTGATCGAGTGTGTCATGCTCGACTGACTGCACGTCGCTGTGGATGCGACCAAGGACACGGGTTGCAGGTTGGGGGTTGTCATGATTGAATGGAGAGCGTCGGGACTTAGCGAAACGACACTCAACGCAGGTCGCAAGGGTGCCGGGCGCGGAAATACCGTATGCGCGAAGTGCTAGTTGGAGATTAGCAGCGCTCGGATGACCGAAACGTAGGTGCCAGAGCTTAAGAGTAACAGAGGCAGCGGAACTAGGGGCAGGATCAGCGATAACATGTGAAGTAGGCGGTATATCTTGTGAATAAACAGTGTCAGCAGCCGCAATCGCAGGTGTCGGAGGTGTCGGCGGTGTCGACTCGGTCGAATTGGTCGATTCTGGTCGATTTGTCGGAAAGTGCTGTGCCACCGTGTCGGACGCGTGAAGTTGCTGTGCCGTCGGAGGCGCAGTGACGGTAACCAGGGGCGCAGTCACGGACGGGGGGTCATGGGGGGCGGCACGCGACGTACGATGCGCAATGCGCGCGGACTTGCGGACATGGGTGGTAAAGGCCTCATATTCAGCCGGAGAGGCAGTGGTATACCCAGCAATAAAATAAAGTTTATTGTGACGTATGACATCAGCTACACGAGCACCCGACTTGCGATGAGTAATCCACCCGGCACTAAGATCAGCCGAGAAGTCTAAGGCATAACGGGACTGGGCCAATGACGCGAAGGAGAGCAGGTTCCGCGGACATTCGGGAGCATAGAGCACGTCAGTAAGCTTAAGTAAACCATGACGTGTGTTGATGATTAAGGTTCCCTTGCCGTAAGCAGCGCACGTGCCAATGCCAGAGATTTGTCGAGCCGAGGGAAAAGCTTGAAATTCCGTCAGAAGGAAGCGATCGCAAATGATGCTATATGTGGCGCCCGAATCGAGAGCGATGGAGTGCGGCGCGTCACGGTCAGTCGATAAGACAAGGAAGGCCTCGGGATCGGAGTCGGTGTCAGTGTCGGAGTCGGTGTCAGTGTCGGAGTCGGGCGGGCCGGAGTCCTCGTCGTCGTGTGCAAGTTCAGCGGCATGTGCGGCCGGGCGGGACTGAGCGCGTTTCTTGGCGTCAATGACAAGGGGACAGTCACGAACATAGTGGGTGCCTTGGGTGCAGATGTCACAGGGACGGGCCGCCGGCCTGGGACGGCGACGGGGGTGCGTGGCCACGGCGGCAGCGGCAAAGGCTTCAGGAGTCCGAGGTTTTGTGTATACTGACGCATCCAGGTCCAGTGCAGCAACTTGTAAGGCGTCGAGGGTCTGGGTGTCAGCGGCAACTCGATTTCGAATGCGATCACGGACCGAGGGTTTGAGACCGCAGATGTAAGTGAGGCAAACATCGTCAGAGTCCATGTTCGGCAGGGTTAAGCGAATTTTCTCGAAAGCAGAGTTGTATTCGCCGACGGTACCGGTTTGAGAAAGGTTTCGCAGGGCAAGGCGTTGGGAGTCCAGATATGCAGTAGGAATGAAGCGTTGATGGAGCGCACGACGGAGGGGGTTCCACTGAGTAATAACGTCGGCTTTTGCAGCAGAGCGGTTCCAGTCTTCCAGCCATGTAAGGGCATGGTCGCGGAGATTGCAGACAGCGACTAAGAAAAGGTCCTCCTCAGTTAGATCGGGGCGTAAAGTGTGAATCATGTTGATGGAGCGGATGAAGGTCAACAGCCGGGGGGCGGCATCCTGGGGATTGCCGTCGAACGGGGTGATTTTCTTAAGCGTGTCGGTTAACAGTCGTTCAGCGAACAGTGACGGAGGGTTGTCGGGGGCCGAGAATTCCTCCTTGGCACTGCGGGTCGAGCGGGCCATCTAAAAAAAAGTGTTATACACAGGCAAGGTGCAATAAGGGTCAGTTGTCGTTGAACACAGGCAGGGTGTTCAATAAGCAGTTGTCGTTGATCGCAGGCAGGGGGATCAATAAGTGTCAGGCATCGTTAATCGCTGGCAGTGGGATTAACGGTGTCGGGAGCGTCGTATGTCGGGAAAACAGCGTGATCGCTCGGGCAAGTGAGGAATCGTCGGTAACGGGCCGTTCCACCCGGAGACTGAAGGGCAGAGGATAAGCAGGTAACAGCTATCGATGCTAGGGGCTCATAACCTGTTGCAGAGGGATCCTGCTGGTGCTCTGATCCTTCTAATAAACTTATGTGTGTTCAAGTCTAAGGTTCTAAGAGTACAGTTGAATGCCCGGCATAAGAGAACCACCCGACGGAAAAGGTCACGTGTCAGGTGTTAGGCACCCAGTCACATGGGTCACGTGCTCATGGGCACATGACGCACGTGTAAGTGCTGATATGGATAAGAACCCATGTCATAGCGCGCGCCCTGGTTAGGGTATCCCTATGACGTGTATGTCACCGGGACCCCCTTACAACACAAAGGCTCTCCTATTTCCTGTTCTCTGCCTCGCATCTCTCAAACATGGCCAATCACAATACTATTCACGATGATTCTTCCTCTTCTCACCCTCCTCCTCCTCCTCCTCCACCACCTTACGTCGCCACTCCAAAAGGTGCCAGGTCGCTGCTCCGTTGTTCCGCCTGTCTCAAAGCCATTTCCCCCGACGCTCCTCGGGCCTACACCAATTGTTGCCACTTTTACCACCTCCGCTGTGTCGCTACGCTTCCTAGTATGGTATGCAGCGGTCCTTTTTGTTCGGCGATTCTAAGCCGCCCTGTCGAAACGGTCTGCTGTTGCCTTTGTAAAAGCGAGGTTGCCGGTCTCTTGAAACTTCCAGGATGTTCACATCTCTACTGCAGAGACTGTTTTATCCGTACCATCAATAAGGACTATATGTGCTGCGTCCGGTGTAAGCTAGACGGTGGAGTGAACATTCTCAGCACGCACATTCGTTTCGATGGTGCCTTTCCACAATAATGCCACATGGAAGAACAGATGGAGCTCCCAGACTGGGAATCGAACCCAGGCCTTCCCCTTGACAAGAAGAGATACTAACCACTATACGATCTGGGATATGTAGTGTTCAACTGAGTCCCCCGCTCACTCTGTGTCACCTTCTCCCGGCCCCGTGGGTCCCGCGTCAATGCAAACTTTATTTCTTTCACGAATCTTTCATACATTTCCGATTCTTTCTGTTTGTTTCATAATAAGACGTGCGTCATATGAAATATATTGCAATCCATTGAAATCTATTGAAATTTACTCCCCTTCCGCACCCACTTTTTCGTTATCGATACCGGAAAAGGTGTTACAAACTATCATACCCCCTTCTCTCCCGCATGATTTTGCTGGACACACAAAATGTATGCTCATGGAGCTCATACGGAGATAAGCTGGATGTCCTGACGGAGGTCAATGCTAGGAGGTTAATTTTGCATCCGCCCGGAGCTCCCCAGGAGCGCCACTTTCTACATATCCTGCACACCTCCGTCCGGAGCTCCTGGGGACAACCGGGCCTACATATCCTATACATATACATGGGGAGCTCCTGGGGACATCTACATCTTCTATACAGTCTCTAACTTAGCGCGTGTTGCCTCTTTTTCTGCTTGCACGTTCAAGTTCCATATCACCTGCAGTAAGATCCACGGGGTCGACCGCTTCTCCTTTTCGGTGGTGTAGATGCCGTTGTAGACGTTATCGTCATCGCCCTTCGTTTCGGCGGTGTAGATGCCGTTGTAGTTGTTGTCGTCATCGCCTTTCTACAATGCTATACCTTGACGCTTTCGAGATCCTCTCTACAGAGGCACGTTGCACATTATGCGGCATCACTCTTGAGAACAAAATCCACATCTTACGTCGGCATTTGACCTCCACACGACACATTCGTGAAACGCATCGTCATCAGCGTCTGCTGCGAAATCAGAGCTCACAATCTGTCAGAAGAGGTACACCTACACCAAGTGATGCACCAACAGTACCGGCATCCGAAGGTTCAGACTTCCAATCTGCGAATTTCAATCCAGAGGCATTTTCGTTTGTCCACGCTCAGAATTCATATACAGAAGAGAAATATTATGGGCACGTAAGAGAATGGAGATACACAGAACGTGAATTGATCGAACGTACCTTCGACAGAATTGCGGATGAAGTAGAAGTAGCACAAGTCGTCGATGTGTTCGATGACGCTGGGAGCTCTACGGGAGGTTCGACACAAGATGTTAGCTCGGATACCGACTCGGAATTCGACTTTGACAGTACCGACAGTGATGCAGAGAATGATTTTCCTTGTGATCTCGGTGGGTCGGCTGACTACGCTCCGTTCTCGAGCAAAGGAGTTGCTCTTTGCGCTTTCTTATTGACGCTTCTTCGACATCCAATCTCAGAGGGACTTGCGAAACTAATATAGTGGTGGGCCCGGCAGCTCAGAGCGACATTGCCATCATACAAAAGCATCAAGAATGAGATTGAAAAAATCAAATGTACTATCAGCATGCATATGCACCAAAGAACCACCGCTTCAGGTGATGTGCTCTTCGTAAACGACATCAACGATATCATCAAACAAGAGCTCGCCAATTCCCGGGTGATGCAGCACCTGCGTCTCTTTCCAGAAGATACCGGCAATGCCGTCGCCGAACTGTATCAATCCACACGGTGGAAAACAGATCCACATTTTGCGGCCCCAATGATCTCCCAGGGAATATTCAGCTACTATGTTGGCGAGTTAGCTTGGTGTCAATCGGGTGGCGGTGATGTTGACCTGCTACTTATCGAAGGTTTCTGTGTGCGGCAGGGATATCTCCATGTCAAGGGCAAATTCGTCTTCGAAGTTGACAATGGGTACTGGATCAGCAATGACGAAGGATTATTTCGAACGGAATGTCTTCTCGAACCTGGTCCAGATACGTCGGAGGTCCGTGGGAGGTACGAGATTGATTGTGAATCTTCCATTCGATGACGCATTCACTACAACAGAGAGTATGCATTAGCGATCAGCGACAGAGCCAGGTTTCTGCGAGAAAAGGCCCAAGGCAAGCGTATCGTCATGGTTCCATTGATTCTCTTTTGCGATGATGTCTCCGGGAATGTCTCTAAGAAATGGAATGCCCATTACAATTGGTATTTCCAGCTTGCCGGCCTTCCGTTTGAGTATACTCAACTCGATTATAATGTCCACTTTCTTGCGACGTCGAACACTCTTTCTCCTTTGCAAATCGGCCGCGAAGTGCTCCAAGACGTTGTATCTGGGTTGGAAAAGGGCATCAATGCATACGACGTGATGCAAAGGGAAGAGATACTTGCCGTAGGTGGTGTATTTCTCATCGAATGCGATAATCCAATGGCCAATGAGCTTGCAGCAGGTATTGACATTCAACGAGGTCTTCGGTTTTGTCGCTTTTGTGAAGTAAAAAGGGATGCAACGACAGTTGATGGTTTATACGGAATGACAACGACAGAAACCCACCAGAGAAGGCAATGGGGAGGTACGCAGGAGGTCCTGCGTCGCAGGTTGCTTGTCGCATTAGATCCTCATACAACGAAGGCAGCTCTTGACCACAATAAGAAGTCGACCGGCATTGATTGTAAGTACGGTGCATTCTTCATATCCAAAATGCGAGAATTCATCGATTGAAATCCTGGATGTACGCGCGAGGATGTGCAGGGTCATATGCAGGTGTCATTTCCGGCGATTTCTGTTGAAGATATGATCAGTCCAATGTTTCGACTTGGATATGGGTTCAGCGGACATCGACACATCCCTGTGGAAATCCTTCATACGTTGTCGCGCGGTTTGATCGAGTATCTCATGGTCGCAGCTATAAAAGAACTTTCAGATAAGGATCAGAAAGTGTTGACAGTGCGCATCGATGCATTGTCATCAGTGGGATTTCCAAGACCATTGCGTGGCAATCAGCTCGTTCAGTACATTGGGTCATTGCAGGGAAAAGATCGCCGAGCATTTGTCCAAGTGGCTGTACCGGTGTTCCAAGGCCTGTTGTCGCAGAAATGGCTGAAAGCATGGCAATATTTAGCGACGGTGTCGGTACAGTTGTTCAGTCGCAGGATCTTCGACGTCGATACTTATCTCGATGTTCTTCAACGGTCTCTACAAGCAATGATGGCAACCATTGCAGATATCAATGTGTCATGGCTCTCTGCCCATGCGAAGTACCACACCCTTGCACATGTCGTTGAAAATATCCGCGAGTTCGGCCCGGCAGTGTTGTACATGTCAGAGAAGTTTGAGTCATTCAACAAAGTAATGAGAAATCATACTGTGCATACCAACAGGCATGGGCCTTCTGTGGATGTTGCTAGGAGGTTCACTCGATATGCCGTCGTTCGACCCCGATTGTCGGGTGGAATGTTCAAATCAGAAGGCCGCTGGAGCTCCCCAGGAGATGGGCTACGTCAGACCTTCTATGATCGGATAGTACAGCGAGTTCTTGGCTATAAGGAAGAAGGTAAACCTGCATTAAAACTCAAACAACACATAGATAGCATACCTGTCGATTTCCAGGCGACGCGCACAGCGCATAAGCTACCGCTACCGGGTCCTGATAAGATGTTGCGTCGTTGGAAACGTATCATTCTTGATGAGAAACGGGTATGCGATTCTGGTTCGTTTGTTCAGGTTCAGTATCAAGAAGGGGAGGAATCGACGATTGCGATTGCACGTATCTGTCAAATCATCCAGATCGAACCCACAAAAAAGATCCATGTGTCTGTCGATCTGTCTGCCTTTGAAAAGAATGATGATATCGTGAGCCGTTGGTATGGGCACCCAATCCTCCAATCAATCAACGTTTACCGATGGGTCAATGTCGAAGAAATTGTCGGGCCGGTGAATGTTCAACACTACTGTGCCGTGTCCGGATGTCGACAGGGAACCACCCAGGGCATTCTACAAGAAAGAGTGCATTTAACCAAGGAGGTACCAGCGGTAATCCATACTCACCAGGTTCGGGATAGATTCCTGGTGAACCTTTTCTGTCACAACACACCCTGGCTTCGTGATATCCTGGAGTTTGAGGTTGAGGAGCTCAATGTCCGTGAGAAGATTGCCGTCGCAATAGGCCAACGGAATGAGGCAACTGTGCAGCGCACAGACCATCAGGTTGCTCTAGGGCAGAGGAGGTCAATAAGAGCAAATACGGCAGCAGGAACTCACCAATCGCAATCGCAAGAACAATCTCCATCTCTCCAAATGAATGCTGACCGAGGTAACGTCAAAATCGGCAGTGAATCGGTGTTCTCCTTAAGACCATTGGTCAACGTCGGTACGGGACTTGCAGGAGTCGCAGGACTCGGTTTCGACATGGTAGGAGGAGGAGGAGGTGCTCCAGGTAGGCCCAGGTATTCAGGTTGACGAATAACGACACCACCAGCATCAGAAAATGCAAAATCGATGAATGTGCAGTTCAAGAAGGTGTAAGAAAATGCAGAAGATGGAGGATGCGCAGTTCCAGGAGGTGTCGAGGGAATGCCTTGGGGGAAGTTTTGCAGGGGTCCTTGGCCCGTTGACGCGTACATTTAGCTATCAATAACTTAAATATTATGCGTTTATTGCAATCAATACAGGTTTGTAACCGCGTCAGATTTTGTCCTCCCCCGGGTTTCAGGCACGGGACCTCCCGGGGAGGTCCAGGGAGCGATAAAACCTTTTTCTTCACCCCTTCGGCGCCGCAACTGCATAGTAACCTCTTTATAGGAGCTGTCGAAAATGCGGCAACCTCTTGTTCAGCATCTGCGACATGGTATTTTTCCATTGCGAAACGACAGGCAGCCGCATTTTCGACAGTTCTTAACATGTGTCCAATCATGGCGTCAAAATCTCCTGCTCGGGCCGCAAGGCGGGTGAACATTGACCTTTCTCTTTCGTCTGCTTACCCTCCATCAATTCCTTTTTCAGAGCTGCAAGCATCGAACAAGGAGAATCATCCCGATACGAGGAACGTCAACAACAAACGTCCATCTTCTGAACCAGCTGCTACAATGCCTCCAAGACGTACACCTGCCCGCCAGCCTGCCACCAGCCTATCAACCTCTCTGACAAGGGTTCAAGCTATAGCTGTGATCGAGGCAAAAGGTCTTGAAGGTGACAACAAGGAAGAAGCGGTCACCTTTTCGCAAAAAGGGTTTGCGGAGCAGCTTTTGGGCCTCAAGTGTGATCTCTTAGAGCTCAAAAAGATGTCATCACAGAGCTCCAAGATGGTGGTGCAGAACTTTGAATTGTCGGAGAGCGGAAAGGTGAAAGCTTCTTGTTCATTGTTGACGTCGCTGTAGCTGACAACCCTCCAGAAAAGCATCAGGGCTGCCGCAAGGAAGCTTGTTCACAATCCCAAGGCACGACGATTGTCACAGTGCAGACCGACATTGCATATGCACACAACGAACGGATATGAGTTGGTCCAACCACTCCGTCTGGACAAGTGCCGCTCGATCCGAAGAGCCTTGCCAGGAGATTGCCGCTTTTGCAAGCACAAAAAGGGCGCTCCCCTCCCCGGAGCACACACAATCAGTAGTAGACAGGACGGATATGAGTTGGTCCAACCACTCCGTCTGGACAAGTGCCGCTCGATCCGAAGAGCCTTGCCAGGAGATTGCCGCTTTTGCAAGAGCATAAAGAAGCGCTCCCCTCCCTGCGCACACACAATCGGAAGTAGACAGGACGGATATGAATTGATCCAACCACTCCGTCTGGACAAGTACTGCTCGGTGCGAGGAATCTTGCCAGGAGATTGCCGCTTTTGCAAGAGCATAAAGAAGCGCTCCCCCCGTTCAACTGAACGGCATACGGCTAGCTACCGAGAGTCGCGCAATACCCAGATTGCACGCCGTAAACTGAAACTCACCGACTTCGTATGGGCAGCGTCTTGATATCGGTCCTTCCACAAAGGGCGGCATTGTCACGCATGACCGACATAGTCGGTCCACTGCGCATCCGGCTTGCCCTCAGGAAAGCCACTTGAGCATTGCCCCCGTCGTGATCTGTGTGTTAGAGAAAAGGAATGCGACTGTCTGGGAGGTTGGCCCGACAGGTCGCCTTTTATAGGGTGTCGCACGCGTGGGAATCCCAGACAGCCCTAACACCCGCATTGGCTGTGGCAAAGTCGCATTAGCTTAATTACACCCCTAACCCTACCGCACTCCCAGCGCACCTCCATTTTTCCCTCCCCCGGGACATGCCCGAGCGCATGTAAAAGACATACCGTCAGACGTCCGACGGACATTTTCAGTTCGATCTCCGTCAGCACTCCAAGGCCTTGATCTCCGTGGGACATCCAGCTTTTTAGCATCAGAGCTCCTGCGGACATCCTGTGGATGTGCGTGGGTGCCCGGATACCTTTTACCAGGACATTCGCAGGGGGTTCCCTGCAGATAGCTCATATTGGGTATACCGCTGAACGCTGCTTATAACCGATAATACTATTGCATTATTATACATCAGCAATGTTTATATGACTGTCTGTTTGATTTTGATCACTGTTCCTCGTCAGGATCGCTGCTTTCCACTTCCTCCACTTCCTCCACTTCCTCCAAACCCTCCATCGGCTCCGCGGTACCTTCTTCTTCTATTTCTCCTTCCTCAGTACCCTCGGACGTGGTTTCGGTGATGTCTTGGGTCTCGGTCTCCATGATATCAGCGGGTGGGGGCACATTGTGCGAATAAACGAACTCCACAGACTCTATGTCAATGACAAGATCGAGTTCATCCGGGTCCTCCCTGGGCTTCTCGAAACTCATAGGTGCACGGGTGAACTTGATCTTGTCGTTGTGGATAATCCGGTCAAAATACCTATTGAACTCTATGTCAGTTAACCGGTTTGCATGCAGTTTCAAGATCGCTCCACCCACTCAGCGAGCTCCTGGCCGGTTCTCATGTCATAAGAACCCCTGATGCTGTTATCCAAGGTCTTCCAGAAGCTCTGGCCGAACTTTTCTTGGCCGTAATCTCTCTCCATGGCGGCGACCACTGCCCTCTATGACGGTGGTCAATGGTGTCAGTGTCATGGATATCTCTCGGGCAACACTTGACAATGGCACTTACCATCAATGCAGCCCGTTTAAGATGGGCATCTGTTACTGTTTTCGTGCAGAAGAGAAGCTCAGCAAAGGAAAGCAAATGAAGGTCATTCACCTTCTTGTCACCAGGAGTTCCAACAACCAAAACAGCCTTCATGTCGCTCTTCACACGGGTCAATGAGTTGGAGGCGACCTTGCGGACCTTGGCGACAATTGCGGCATTGCTCTCCATGGTGCGGGTAACACCCCACTGCTTCTTGAAGGCAAGAGCAGTCAATCCTTCAGCTTCATTGATGTATCGTTGTCACAGTGCAGACCGACATTGCATATGCAATGTCGGTCTGCACTGTGACAATGGACATTGTTGAGTCATATGGACATTGCTGACTGACAATGGACATTGCTGGCTCAATCTGGACATTGCTGAAATCTGGACATTGTTGACCCATTCTGGACATTGTTGACACCGTAACGCTTAATATCACCTAATAACAAGTGATGTCTACTTATAACACCAAGTGAAAACTGGGTTGAGTTAGAATATTTTTCTTATGTCAATCTTAACCCGCAAAATCACCTACCATGTATTATCAAGCGCCCCCTTCCTGTTGACCTTCCAATCCCTCCATATTTCATCGAGTGCCGCGCCTATGAAACTTCCGCGTCCTGTCGCACCTATCCATATCCTTATATATGCCTCGTCTTCATCGATAAGTGTCTCAATCTGACATCACCCAAGTCAGACACTTATCGATAAATCCTCAATGCTTCGCGAATATATCTTATGAACCTTATCGAATCAAACGCGCGCGTTCATTTCGTCGATAAACGGCCCTCGCCCATGGCGCTACGGGACTTGTATTTGTAGAGTTCATTATATCTGTCTCCTTCCGTCAGCCGCTCCATATACTATTGCAACACCCCACATTTCATACTTTATCAAGTCGTGCACAGATGGCACAGATGCACAGATGCACAGATGCCTTTCAGTCCGGAGAATACCATTTTCCAAAAAAAATTCATTCAACCCTCTGTGAACTTTTTTTTTTGAAATCCCGTCTCTTAAACCTAAAATCATCTGTGCCATCTGTGCCATCTGTGCTTCTACATTAATTTTACTACATACAATTTATATAATTACTACTACTTATCTACATATCCTCTACATAGCACAGATGCCCGCACAGATGTGAATCATCTAAATTCATCTGTGCCTTTAAATCCTTATATATGATTATTGCTTTTCTAACTTGTACACTCTTATTGGTTTGCGAGCACCAGGATATGTCTCCCCATTCAGATCTGCGAGACGCTTGACAGTGGCATGACACACACCGAGCATATCTTTCAACTGATTTAGCGACTTGGCACGGAACTCCTTTCGCAGGTCGGAGAACTCGTATACGGCAAGGTAGTTATGTGTTGGATGAGGCATTGACGGTTTCAATGTATGTCAATATATATCTATATATATATATAGAGTGGGAATTTATATTGGTATTGTGGGGACGCACATTCGATGCTTTTGACGCAACCATCCGCGTAATGTAAAATTTCGATGCAAATGCGTTTCAACATATATATAAACCGATATTATTTTGTATGTTCAAATATAGATACTCAAAACTTATCGAAATAATGACCTGCTCATTCTATGAAGATGAGTTCTTTCCGGTTGACAATGCGGATATGCCAACTATTCTTACAAAGATCGAGTTGTGCGACAAATCCAAACTCTGCCATCTCATCAAGAACAAGTATATGGATTCCAAATGGAGAAAACTGTATAAAGCCTACTTAAAGAAATGTTGGGTCCAAGGGAATGAGTTCCGAGTAGAATATACATACTCGAAATATTCGTATGAAAATACTGGACGGCTGTTTTGTCGCAATGGGCTTGGACTTCAAGCCTTCCCTAGGGACGTCAGGGCGTACCTATGTGGAGAGTTTTACGATGATATTGACCAAGTAAACAGTATGCCTGTTCTGTTGGCCCAAGTCTTTGAATCATACAATATCTCTGTACCCGAATTGGAGGAGTATGTTAATAATCGAAGTGCTTTCTTAGATAAAGAGCACCTTACTAAGAAAGATGTCCTTTCGCAACTGTTGACATCCTATAAACCACCCTCCAACTCTCTACTCAAAAAGATCCATGCCGACATTTATACCAAACTGGTCCCCATCCTACAAAAAGAAGGCTGGTCCGAGAAAGTCTGGACTCATTTGAATACAGTACGCCACAAAGTTATCAAAGGCAACCTTCCTGGGTGCTTTCTGAGCCTTGTGATGCAGACACATGAACATGAAACCCTTAACGAGATGTTCAACTTCTTTGAGTCCATGTACTTCTCTCCAGATGTGCCCGTGTTTGATGGAGGGCAGGTTCGAAAAGATCCCAGTCGAATTATTACTCAACATACACTTGATAAGTGTGAAGCGCAAGTACTAAATAATGCTGCGTTTTCTGTTAAACTTGCGATAAAACCCATGGAAGTATCGCCCGAATTCTATACAAAGTACCACATCAGTGAAGACGACCTGCTTGATGATGATGAACAAAATGTAGAGAAAGACTTGGATATGGACGAGTATGTCATGGATATTCCTGATGATGAGGAGTTCCATTTACAGAAACTACAAAGATTTTATAATGATGGGTACTGCCCAAATCGAGCAGTGGCATATCTCAATAACTTTCTTGCCAAAATTACTCATGAGTCAACCGTATTTTATTGTTGGCGAGATTCACGTATGGAACCTTGGCTGCTTCGCGATAAGTCAACAACCAGAGGATCACTTAGCCATCGCTATCTCAAAAAGAAAGTTAAAACGGAGGACTCCAAGAAATGTAAATATGTTGATGTCCCAATGTTTAACGTGTGGGATGAAAACCCCTTCATCCTCACTTTCAAACGCGTTGTTATGAATCCTACCTACACCGGCGACATCAATTTTAAAGAACTTAATCTTTTCCGTGGATTCAAAGCAAAGCGTCTGGCCAAGTACGATCCTCAGGTTATCGAACCTATTTTGCACCACATCAAGTACGTTATCAATTCTGATAATCAAGAGCATGCTGATTACACACTATCATGGTTGGCCCACATTGTCCAACATCCAGAAGAGAAGAATCGCACGGCACTTGTCCTCTACGGGAATCAAGGAACTGGAAAAAACATTCTCTTCGAGTTCTTTGGTGAAAAGATCATTGGCCGTGATCATTATCTGTACTTGAACAATCTAGAGGACCTTACAGGACAGTTCACTTCATTGTCCGCTGCAAAAATCTTTGTTCTTGGTGATGAAATCTCATTCGCAGGGGGATATCGCACCAACAGCATCATCAAAAGCAAAGTCACACAATCATGGCAGAAACTTGAAAAGAAAGGTGTCGATCCTGTTATGATTGATGACTTTATGAACCTTTGTTTCTTATCGAACCATGATGATTGCATGCGTATCGAAGACACTGATCGTAGATACTTTGTTAAAAGGACTTCAAGCAAACACCGGAATGATCACGAGTACTTCAATGCTCTTGCTGCACGATTGACACATGAGGCTGCGAATCACTTCTATACCTATCTTATGGAGCGAGATCTATCTGCCTTCAATGTACGTGACATTCCTGAAACAGAGGAGAAACAAAGTATGAAAATATATGCAAAAGCGCCTTTAGAGTTGTTTGCAGATGATCTATTGAATGGACAGATCAAGATCAATTCAGTGGTTACTTTGTGTGCGGATTCAGAAGAGGAAGAAGAAGAAGAGGAAGGTGAGCATGGCCGTCAAAGTCTCTACTTTGAAAGAAACAAAACCTATGAAACCACGATCAATGTATTATTCAATCTTTATCGGGAGTACGTTGATGCAGGATTTGCTGGACGCAAAGCAGGTGCTGACTTACCAAAAATTGCCTTCAGTAGAGCCATCAGAAAACATCTGAAAATCGAGAACAAGTCAGGTCACCGCCACAATGGAACCCCTATTCTGTTAACTGTGGCTTCCCCAACCGAGGTCTGAATATGGTGCTAAGTTACTCGAGATATGGAGCATATTGAACAATGAAATATAGTCCCATCATCTGTGCCTAGTTAAGTAGATCATCTGTGCGGGGATCTGTGCATGGAGAGGGTATGTAGATAATTGTCAGTAATTGTAATAATTAATGAAGAGAAATTAATGTAGAAGCACAGATGGCACAGATGGCACAGATGATTTTGGATTCTTGCAATCGCTTTTCAAAAAAAAAAGTTCACAGAGGGTTGAATCAACTTTTTTCTGAAAACGGTTTTCTACGGACAGAAAGGCATCTGTGCATCTGTGCATCTGTGCGCCGCTCCACGATATCAACAATTGAATCGTTCTTCGTCACTTTCCGAGTCAGGTAGCAGGACAAAGTCTTTGACTTCGCGGCGTTTAATTCCAGCATTCGAGGCAATACGGTCTAGATCTTAATTTTGGAATAATCGCTCCGCAATCCTTGCATGTTGTGCAGCGATCTGGAATAATTAGATTGCCTTGTTTATCGCGTTGGAGTTGATAAACCGGGAATGTTTCTTTGGCCATGTTGTATTTCTTTAAATAGGAAACGAGGGAATAAAGTAGGACTGCGGTTGGAATGAACATATAACTTTGCGGCCAATGTTTAAATAGGATTTTTGATATTTGGTAAATGTTGCGATTCAGTGAAGAATATTATGATACACCTAGAGAATGTGTTCAAGTGTCGTGTTTAGAATTGTTCGAGTCGTTAAAGCCAGAATTTCAGGAACAGTTCGTGAAAGATCTTGAAGAGATGAATACTGATGATGTTGTTGACACCGGAACATTCAAAGTTCTGAAATGGTCGCTTCTATTCAGTAAACTGAGTTTGAAGTACAAAGATCATGTCAAAGTTGAAGAAGCACCAAAGAAAAGAAAGCGCAAAGCACCCAGCATCTAGGGCGCTTAAATAAAATGTTAATCGATAAGGATTTCTATGACGTATGAATGTACGTCACAGAAAACCTGTGGAGCCTGCTTATTAGTCGGAAGTGCTCATGGCCTGTTGCTTGTTTGTTTTATGGGTCGGCTTAAACGTAGTAACAAAAACATGCCGGAGTCACAAATCTATTCAATGAAGGTGCCATCACACAAGACGTTGGCTGCTCCTTGGGAGAGGGCCCAATCTCTCCCAATCATATGTTCTGAAAAAAAGATTTGTCCTAAACGCAATCTATACATCAGCAACGACTCCACCAATGCTCAGCGTAACATTCTCGTAGTAGTTCACAAGTAAACGAACCGACTCGGGAAGAGGATCCTTGTGAATAGTGGCAATTTTAAGTGACGAATTTGTTCCTTCAAATGACAAACCAGCGCTTGAAGACTTGGTGCGGTCCTGGAACGACCAGCCAAAGGAGAATTGCTTCTTGTCATAATCAGCAAATGAGATATCCATATCGCCGAGACTGTCAAAATCAGTCTGCGATAACAGACTGGCGAGCAATGTCTGATTGTCGGTTGGTGAATGCGTGAAGCCGGCTTTCCCGCTGGGAATTGCGGTCATACCAAGAACAAGACGCCACTCCCTGAGATCCCAAGAGGAATAGTTCAAAGCAGCATCCTTTGTAGTATCAGCATTTGCGTCAACAAACATTGCATCAAATCCCTGCAAGGATCGCACTCCAGACATATTCAGATTAAAAATATTCTTTTCAGTGCCAGAAGCCGGCAGAAGAGCCTGGGTTGTTCTCGTATATTCATAGGAGATCCCTGCCGGGATTGGTCGCTCCGCGCCCGGCATGGCTCGAGTTGCATTAACGAACTGAGGGCTCGGAGTATGATAAGGCATCAAGAGCCTAATGTTCCTGACACGGATTTCGTCCACATTCGCACTTGGGAATACGGAGGCTGGGTCTGCAAGGACGATGGTGAACTCCAGTGCCTGGTTCGGGAGTGCAAACACGTGAAAGAAACTTTTATTCTGAGGATTACAAAAACCAACCCATGGATGCATGTTCATGGAGACAGTTGCTCGAGTGTCGAATATATTATCGTTTGAATAACCGCTAAGTTGTCTCAACAATTTCTTATGTCCGGCCGGCATGTTCTTATAAACAGAGTTAAGATACGCCGGGAAGGACTCAATTTTTTCGACTATCTCCCCTCCGGCTACAATAGTCAAAGACTGAATGATGCTTTCCAGACCGAGATAAGTATTCTTAACATCGGCACCAGGAGTAATAGCGGTTCCGTTATTATATGCGGAAACATCCATGGAAAGGACCATTCTTGTAAGGTCAAATGATGTTGTGCAGGAATCACATACAATACGGATGGGAGTCGAACTGCGGTCCTTTGAAGAATATTCGGCTTGATCGGTAGGAGAGAAGAAATGTATACCTTTTCCCAAAGGGTCACCAAATTGCCGAGCAGGAATTTCAGACATGGAACGTTTCGTTTGATAATAGAAAACGAGGTAATTTATTAGTGCTGCGTTTAAGGCCCATGCTTATTCTGTGCTCGGTTTTCCCTCGGTGAACACGTCCTCATTCTTTGGTGTCTTTAGATCAATGTAGAGGAATGAATAAGGTTCTTTCGTTGCTCGATCTGCCACATCGATAAACTCGCGTTCAGTAAGGTGACATCTCAGTTCAGGTGCGATCTTTTCATATTGTTTCATATTCAGTCGATAAAGAATGACGTGTGTGTTATTAACACGCTGCAATGGCGTCATTTGCAAAGTCTCATGAAAGGAGCACATTAATGAAATGCCGCTGTGTCTCGCTCGAGAGTAAAGAGTGTCAAGCATCTCTTTGATACCGCTGGATATTTCTTCATGTTTCTTGAGTTCCTTCTTCGGATCATTCCCGGTCTGTCGAGCGAGTATTCCGTAGTCGTCGATAACAATAAGAATGTGCTGCCGTGTCTTATCTCTTTTGTAGAGTTCTCTTTGTTTCTCAAACAAGGCGTTGAGGACATGGTTGGAGACTAAATGAGAAATGTATACATTGTTCTTTCGCTTAAGGCTGCTCCATATGGGATCTTCAATAGAGGGAGTAAATATACACACGGCTGAATATGCTGGAGCGAGTTTCTCGATAAGGTTTACTTGACATGTTGTTTTACCGGATCGTGAAGAGCCGACAATGGAGAGAACAAAGAACTTTCTGGGAAATCCGGGCGGTGTCTTATCGATGAGTTTGACCTCGTTTTCTTTGGGGATCTTTACCTTGTGAATGTACATAGCGGATTAATTTCTTCTTAATAGTATAACAAGCAACATATTTTGTCGTCTATATGTATAGAGAATATATTCTGAATACGGCCATAGTCGGGGACTCGAGCAATGCTACATTCTATATCTCTCCTCCTCAGAGCATCTATGCATTCCGTGTGATCTCGGTGAATTTCATTCAATCGTGGGACATGATGAATAGTACTAACAATACCATCCTCTTTGCAGAGATGGGCGATACCACTCCACGAAAAGCCACAATCGCACCAGGACACTACAATGCCTTTAACATTGGTGGAGCAGTAGCAACTGCAATGTCGAATGCAGGTGGACAGACGTACACCTGCACCTATGACGAGCGAACTCGACGGTTGAGGATTGAAACGACGGGAAGTAAAGAATTCAAACTGATTGAAGGTGCACGAGGTAGCACTGCATACTTGCAACTCGGAATGAGTAAATCGAGCGAAAGCGGTTACGCATTACCGGGCTTTACTCTGCCTGCTCCATTAAATCTATCTGCAAGTCAACCGATTCTTCTCACTAGCAGAACTCTGCAAACGTCAAATGGGATCACATACGTTGCAGGAATCAACAGTGATATGAACGTTCTTGCGTGTATCACACCGGACTCCTTTAATGATGTAGTGTCCTGGGTAAACCCGAGTGACAAAATGTTCCAGACGGGAGAAATCAGCATGAGTTCTATTGATATTCAACTATTTGACAGCCAAACGATGCAACAAATCAAGACAACGGCTCCAATCGTTGTTGTTCTTGGTGTTTATGATGATCCTGCAGACCTCTTTTGAAGTTTTTTTTTCTTGATAGTGTTCAAGAAATCAACGATAAAATGGATGAAGAACAGCAAAAATCGATCGCCGCAGCCCATCCCGAGGTTGAAGCAAGCCCTGCACAGGATGCAGTACACGAAAATGTACAGGATCACGCGGAGGATGCTCCAAAGCCAAAGGTGAAGAGGCAGATGACTGAAAAGCAAAAGGCGGCACTCAACGCCGCTCGAGAGAAACGCACAGCGAGATTGAGAGAAATGTCCAAGCAGAAGGCTGAAGAGGATGAGAAAAAACGGCTTGAGGAGGCCAAGAGACTGCTTGAAGAGGAAAAGGCAAAGAAGAAGGCCGCGAGATTAGCAAAGGCAGCAGCAAAAAACCCAGTTAAGGAAACTAAACTAAAGGAACCAACACCTAAGAAGAAGCCAGTAAAAGCAAAGGCGCCAGTTGAACCTGAAGAGGAACATTCACCTCCCAATATAAAGATTCAGCCAACAAATCCAATTGCGTCAAGATTATACGATCAACAGGCCGAGGTCGCATTCAATAATCCTTATGATGTTATATTTGGGAATACATACAGAAGGTAAAAGACATTCGGTGCTTTGAATATTTTTTTAGTTGACATCTTGTAAGAAAACCCTTCAAGATGTCAATTAACAATCAAACTTCCGGTTCCACATATCCTGTCGTCCCCCAAAATTGGATCTATGCATCTCGCCAATTTGAGATGAACAGTGATGCATTAAGTGAAAACATAATGATATATAGAGGAATCAAGGACAGCCACGACTCTCGTGCCTCAGGATCTCCAATCAAGGTGGTGATTGACTCTCCAAGTTCTTTTCTAAGGCCGCAAAGAACCTACATGTCGTGTAGGATCACCCACTATAATGCCGACGGTACTCCAAACACAAATATCACAGCATCAGAAATTGGATTAATGTCTCATTTCAAGACCGCCACACTGCGTGTCTCAGGGAAAATTGCTGAGGAGTACTCGGACTATCCGGAGCATGTTGGACAGCAATATACGTATGAAACGGCCGCGAGACGCAAGTATTTGCGATTGCTCGAAGGGGCTGGAAATGCCAACGCTATTAAGAATGATGATGGCTCTGCCGTTGTCAGACATCACCTTCGTTTTGGACTTTTGAACAACATTAATGGGAACCCTTTGCCCCTTTGTTTGCTTCCGAACCAAGCCGTGGAACTGACGCTTACATTGAATACTCCACAGCAAGCAGTTACCAATGCGCCAGCGGGTGGCTATTTCATTGTCGATGATTTCCGAATAGTTGCCCAGTTAGTGACCCCCAGCGCAGAGTTCTTATCGAGTGCTTGGGCAGGTATTCGAAACGGCAAGTACCTCGAGTTGGACTACGTAGCCGGAGTGCAAACGGTAAACAACTGCTCCGGAGCATCGCAAAACAATTTCATTATTCCATTGAGCAATTCTCGAGTAGTAGGGCTGATGCATCGCTTCAGAAAGAATGATGCTTATACGGCTACAACAGGGGACAAGTCGTTGATTTACGACAAAGCCAATTTGGTTTCTTGGAGATACCAGTTGGGCCAATGGCGTCTTCCATTGACAGAAGATTTCAAGGTAGAGGATGCTCTTATCAACGGTGCTTTATCGATGTCGGATTCAGAAAACTACGAAGCGGAGGATGTTGACTTTGATAACTTTGACTCGAAGCGGTTCACCATCCGTCACAACTTCCAATCGATTGATGAAGGAATGTCGAGCGCTTTAAATCTGACAGGGTCAGATGGAAACCTCAAATTGATTACTACACATTCAAGCCCACCTCCACCTACAAGTACAGTTCTTCTTACCACCGTGTTTGTTCACAGGACACTCTTGATTGGAAATACTATTGACACGGTCTGATTCGACAAACATGGAGCGAAGACCGATAAAGTGTGAAAGAAACTTGTATTTTGATGGATCATAAAATCTATCAGAACACAATAATCAGATAAATGGACTACTTTTTCATACGTTTAAGCACGTACGGAAGTAACTGGGGAGGGACTTTGGAGAGATCCTTCTTTCCTTTCTTAGGAGGAGGTCTAATTTTTTGTGAGATAGTGGCCCTCCAATTGGGGGATGGAGCAATTTTAGACGCTTTCATTCTTTTACCGGGCATTCTATGATATACGGGTATTATCTACTTATAAGCAACACTATTTTATTTCTTTCTGATGTAACCTTTGTTGCTACGAGCATCTGGTGGCCGATAATCCACATCCTTCCTCTTTCGTGTGCTTCGTCTCAAAGCAGGAGGATTTGCAACAACTGGTGTCGACACCAGCCCCGAGCCTGGGGCAGGCGGGACTAGGGGTGTGGATGCAGTATGAAGCGGTGTTCCAAAAGCCGGCATTTGTGGAGCCGTACTTACCGGACCAGGGATCGAAGCCCTTGGAGTTGGAGTATCAGGAGAGATATTGATCGGCGAATGCGAAAACGCACCTGGCATAGTAACTCGCGGATTCAGCATTCCTCTTCGGGCTGCAACTGATGTGGGAAGGATTCGCCTTGGAGAAATACCGGGACTCGAACCGGGAGAAGATGATGCAGAGGAAGATGAAGATGAGGAAGCCGAAAAAGGTGAACCTCCGCCACCCCCTGGAGGCCTCCACCAACCCATGTTGGGATCATGTGTGGGAATGAACGGTGCATTCAAAAGTTGCATTCGCGTTCGGGCTTCGTGGTCGTCTTCAACAACACGCTTACTCCATGGGCCTGTCGATGGGGCTCGAAGCAGATGGGTTCGGGTGTATAACTCTTCATCGCTGTTTTCCTTAGGAACCTTGGGCCAACTGATTTTCTTGCTATCTGGTTGCTTCGGAGGATCATATTTAGTTGGTGATGGATATTTGATATCGACGTCCATTGGCTCTAATTTGTACTCTGCGGGTTCCGCCTTCACGTCAATGTCCATAGGACTACCACTCTTGGGACTTGTTCTAAAGTCTTTTGTGACTGAATCCGATGGGAACTGAATGGGAGAGGTTGCATGAGACTGGAACTCTATCTTGTTAGTACTTCCGATCCGACCCACTTCAGTAGATGTTTGTGTTCCAGAATTGGTGAGATTCACCGTGTGATTCTGTCCTAGAATGACATTCTTCTCCTTTGCATTGGCAACCGCTGGAGACCTTGGGTCCGTTGCGACCTCGACTTTCTTTGTAGTGTCGCCGAGGGTTTGATTTTGTTGCGCTCGCATCCATCCTGGTTGGTGGTATGCAGAAGTTGTCCCATCATCATTAACTTGAACAGCAACACTTCTGGGCAGAGCAATATGTTGACCTCATCTGGGGAACAAATTACCTTCATCTAATGAGTCAAAGTATGCTTGTCTTGACTTCTCTTTCTCGACAGCAAGAAATGCAGCAACTGCATCTTTTTCGACTTTGCTTACATAGTCCGCTTCTCTGAAGCGAGCGTTACCATTTGGAGGGAACTTCAAGTCGGTGGTAACACTTAATACCTCGCCTTTAGGAACAAAGAAGTGATCACGGAATTCTCGATTGAAAGTATTCTCAGGACCTGGCTTCCCATCGATAAACCCATATTGTCGTGCTTGGATGTTGGGAATAGGACGGTCCGGAAAGCCAGTCGGGTTCCATGTCGGCAGTCTTAGATTTTCATTGTAGACAGCACTCATTTTTTTGTATAGTCTTCTTAATAAGACTCGTACAAGATAATTTCAGATGGCCAATTTTTTCCAAAGAGTGAAGGGCAAAGCCAACACCTTTTTCAAGAATGCACCAGCCAATATAACAAAAGCAAGAAATTTCTTTTCAGGAGCAGTCAAAACCGCTGGAAAGGCGAATCGCTTCATTCAACATGTAAACAAGGGTGTGCAAGAGAATGACGTTTTTGGAGCCAAAGTCAAAGACGTTGGAAAGCAAGTGTCAGACTTTTCTGACATCGGTTTGAAAAGGATCCAGGATGTTCATGAGAAAGGAAGTAAATTTGCCGATCATGTTGCTCGATTTGATCCAAACGCATAATATTCACGCTCCTTGAAGATATAGAGATCTCCCAGATATGGCAGACATATTTCAGTGAAGAAATTACTTCAAACCGATCTCTGAAGAGGATGAACGGAACTTGAAATCAATGTTCTATTCCGACATGGCTTTCATGGGACGAGATCGTCTATGGCATTTATTCAAGAGCCGATACCCTGATAGCAAGATATCGCAAAGGGCCGTGCTAGATTGGTTAAAAAAACAGGAAATCCATCAAAAGATGACTAGGCCTATCGTATCAAAGGGAGGAATAAAACCGATTCTGAGTTCAAAACCAGGTTCACTGCAGATTGATACGATCAATATGAGTTCTGTTTCATATAACGGCTACAGTTATATCATTAATTGTATTGATATTCTGACTAAGCGACTATATTCTCGAGCGATTCGGGCGAACACTCAACAAAACATTCGTAATTTTCTTCAATCGCTCGTAGATGATGGAGTGCAAATAAGATCGATCCAAAGTGACAACGGTGTCGAGTTCCAAGGGATAGTTCAGGAATTTGCAAGATCGAGGGATATCCCTTGGCGTTTCAGCAAGGCGGGTTCACCGCAAACAAACGCGCTGGTAGAACGCATGAACGCAACACAAAAGAAAATGATCTATTCCTCGATAAAACTTGGAGACCGTAATTGGGTAGAGAGTCTGCCCAAGATTGTCAATAATATTAATTCGGCGGTAAGTTTTGGAAGTGGTAAGAAACTGTTAACTCCTGATCAAATTGAACGCAATGTAGAAGAAAGTTATCGAGCGCAGGTTACTCTGAGGACAAAAGGGCGAGGAGTAAAAGTGCTTCCACCATTCAAAATTGGGGATAAGGTGCGGCTGCTTATACAAGAGAACACAGACATTAGACGACCATCGAAAACAGGATATTTTGGCGATGAAATTCATACGATCGAGGGAGTTGTTCCGAACCCACACCCGAATTATATGGATGCGTACAAGTTGGAAGGTAAGTCTGGGTTATACGCGGCGTATCGTTTACGTCTCGTCCCCCCAGGTACTGTCATCACACCAGCAAATGCTACGGTTGATGACGATGACAGCGATGAAGAACCTGGAAGCGAAGGGGATTACGAGGTCGAAACAATATTGGATAAGCGCACTCGACGTCGACGAAGAGGTCAATCTCAAGTAACAGAGTATCTTGTTCTATGGAGAGGATATGATCGTAGTGAAGCGACATGGGAGCCGGTGTCGAACTTACAAAACGCTAGGGAAGCCATATATGCGTTTGAAAACACCCACTAGAACTACGATGTAAGCCAAAATCATCGATGTAACTACGATGTAAGTATTTACATCGGCCGATGTAATTTTATTTTCCTATATAAGAGGAAGGTACAAGTGTATAACAACGTCCATTGTTAGTATCAAAATAGACAATGTCAGCCGAAGCAGGAAGGAAGCGGAAGTTCTGCGAGTATTCATTGGAGGAAATTGCTCAAATCAAGAAATTACAACCCAACCATAACATTGTTAAGACTTTAAAGAACCAACTGTTAGTGGAAGGTATCGACGAGATCATTGGTGATCCTCACCTTCTTATTGAGTTTTACCGTAAGCCTTTGAAACACCTGAATGAGAATTCCTTCGGCAATTATGTGGGCTACATGGCCACATTCTTAAAGCAATGCAACGAGAAAGGTGAACTCGATCAGGAGATGGATAAAGTCATTGAAGTACTGCAAAAGGAAGCAAAGGAACTACGGGCTCCTGCTGCCGAAAAACGTACTAAAGGAGAACCTAGTGAGCGTGAATTGAAACGAGGCGTCACAGGTTTCCAATTCCCAACCATCCTTTCAGCAGTTGAACGGAATTATGAACATGTCGTCAAGGGCTTGTTCTTGAAATCAGAGATCCACAGGCTTCAAAAGCAAGAGTACATTGAACTCCTCCGCGGCGTCATTCTGTGTGCATGTACTATGATGCCAAACATCCGCTCCATGTGGACTCGAGTAAAAATGTCGCCATTCAACACTGACACGGAGGATGGCATTCTCTTCTCGAACAAACGTGCGATTCTGATGTTCAATAGTAACCGAAAACGACAACATGATCCTTATATTCAAGATATCAAGGATCCCAAATTATTCCAGATCCTAGTAAAATGGAAGAGGTTCCTAAATCGTCAATTTCCAAATGGGACCACGTACTTCTTTGTGGACTATGATGGCAATCAGATGACACCTAAAAAGTTCACAGGATACATTCAAGAGTGTTGCAACAAGTTGGTACAAAAGAAACTTGGTATATCGGATTTGCGACGTATGCAGATTACCGATTTAATCAACAAGCATGGCAATAATCCGCCATCCATCAATGCAATTTACAAGGATTTCCACCATACTCGTGCGGAATTTGACAAGTATTATAAGACAAACAATGTTGACGTAGAACCGGTAGATGATTCCTTCTTTGATGTGGACGAGTAGCAGAGTTCGTGTTAGTCACAAAGGCGGTTAGAGTATCCCATAAATAGTTTATCGATAAAAATGTTTTATCGATAAGGCTTGTCTTTTATTGTGTTTAATACAGGTTCAAACGCGAATGCGTTTGTTCTTCAAGTTTATATTATTTATTCTGGTCTCCGTAAGTAAATAAAAAGGACATGCCAAAGAGATACGTTTATCGAGCAGTGGCCAAGAATCTGAACGGAACGGAAACAGTTGTCGAGTCCAGATTGATACGTGAGTTCATGCGCATATTGGATATCAGTAACCATATGGAGTTGTACCGGATTCTTGAAGGGGACATTGAATATTCCTTTGTAAGCGATGTAACAATAAGTCGAAGGGCCATTGGTGAGGCCATTGATGAGCCTTCAGAAGACGATCTGCAAAGGAACCCGAACAATCCAGGTGATCTCCTTCATCATTTATCGATGAAACCGAAAGAAGAGTGACGATATTTATTGTTCGACGCGTGTTTGTGAATAGCGTCGCTCCACCTGTCGCCAGAAATCGTATATAAAGAACTCGTATATGCACGGATGTACTACCGCTGCCAGCGGGTGCTTGCTGTTGGGAGTAGCAAGCGTCGCGAACTACCGGAGGCAGCACGTAGATGTACTACCGCTGGAAGCAAGAGGTGTTGCTGTCGGGAGCAGCACACGTCCCGAACTACCGGAGTCAGTACAGTAGATGTACTACCGCTGGAAGCAACAGGTGTTGCTGTCAGGAGTAGCACAAGAACATCCCAACACCGGCAGGGCAGCACTTCGACTCATCGAAGGATAAGTACGGTATTGTGCGATGGGGGGCGAAAGGTCAAGGGGGGTGCTTTTATATGCGAGACGGTTATGTCAAAGGACGTAGCCACAGGCTATTTTTAGAGTTCTTGCCTTGCTATTTAAAGAGCAAAAGACCTCCTTTTACAGGAAAGATGAAAGAACTTGAAGGGCCTCCGCTGCTCCTTCATGAAAGGGAAAAGAATTCAAACTCCAGTACTTTAAAAGGCCAATGCTTTGCCGCCATCTCCACCTCTTGACTCTATCTGAAGTGCTGTGACATTAGCATCCCGAGCATCAACTACCAGTTGCAGCATTTGCTCAAACTACCAGCGGCAGCATTTGCTCAACTACCAGCGGCAGCATTTGCTCAACTACCAGCGGCAGCATTTGCTCAACTACCAGCGGCAGCATTTGCTCACCTACCAATGGAAACGGCAGTTGCGCCCACTGAGAACAATGAAGGACTACCAGTGGCAGTACAAGGACCAAGTGTTGCACCCACGAATGAAGAAGGTGAAGAAGATGAAGAGAGTGATCTTGAAATCACTGAAGGAAATGATCCACCATCAGAGGACAGTGGTGATCCCGTCAATGTTACCCCATGGGACGCGGCGTGGGTTACTGAAGCATTAGAAAAATCTAAAAAGACACTTGTCGATCCATCGGATGTGGAGAATGCTCGTAATATGTTACTGGGGCTTGTGGATTACTATAACAAGGCCAACCTGCCAAGTTCCTGGGAACTTGTACAATGTTTCATACGCATTGCAAAAGCCAAGTTGACAGCGAGCCCTTCGATAGTCGAACAAGTGCAAGAATATTTGGAAGGGCCTATCCCAAACGTTGCGCCTGGTAAAATCAGTGATCGTCACATTCAGAGAGCATTGAAGGCAAAAAATGAAAAGGATATTGTACGCGAACTGGAGAAGATCAAGGTGGACAATGATATAGATGCTATGCATCGAGCCATATGTTATTACCATGCAGGCTTAGTTTGGGAAAAGTTGCCAAAGAGCCAAAAAGAAGCATTGAATTCGGCGGCGACAAACAAAATGAACAAATCAGCAAAGTCATTGAACAACATTCGACAACGAGCAGCAAGAATGTTCCGGTGTGTGAACAAAATCGGACATGGGATCCTTTTTCACAAAGCCCTCCGGAGTGATAATTTCATCAAGAGGATCACAAAGGAAATGTATCCTCAGATTCAGAAAATAATGGAAAACGACTCGTATTGCCAATGGCCCAGGGCCGATATGTACAAGGATTATGTGCAGAAGATTCTGGAAGGTACTCCGCATGATCGAGATAACGGTACTCCAAGTGACAACTTGAATAGTTCATCCCACAAGAGGGCAATGGAGGATGGACCAGCCATCAGAAAGCCCCAGAAAAAGGTTAAGGGCAAGGAGCCTGTGCAGGGGAAGGAGCCTGGGCAGGATAATGGGCCTGGGCAGAGGTCCGTAGCATCCTACTTTCAATCACAAGCAAGACGTTCAACGATGTCGGTCGAAGAATAACTATAGAAATGGTCAGCCGCAATACTCTTCAACAATCTTGTAAATCTCGTTGAATTGGTAGCCTTGGTCTTTTGAAATGAAATCGTTCATTCCGCTTTCGAGTGCACGTTCCTTGTACTGTTTCTGGGTGTAACCTGAAACACCAATGATAGGAATAGGTCTTGAACCCTTTTCTATTTCGTATGCTCAAATCTCTCGTGCAACTGTCAGACCGTCTTTAATAGGGATTTCGATATCCAAGAAGATGATGGAGAACATTCTCGCTTTGAACATTTCGATGGCCTCTTGGCCGTTTGAGGCGACGAACACGTTGTGACCCTTTTTCTGCCACCATTTTTTGAAGATTTCCTGAAGAATCTTCGAGTCCTCCACTAGAAGAATGTTCAATATCTTACCTTCAAGTGTTTTCAACGGAGTGTTGCGTTGTTGGTCGGTCGGTGGATCGTCATAAGGCAGTTGCGTCTCAGAGTCGCCAGGCGACTCTTTCTTCAATCTGTCATATATATCAGTCAAGGTCTCAATGACGTTGAGAAGATCGTTCAGAATGTCTTTATCGATACGGGGTTGTTCTGGTTCTTTGGCACTATAAAGTACATATTGCTCTAGAGCGGCCAAGCGTTTTTCAAGTTCTAGACGTTTGCGCTCGGAGACCTCGTAGCGATTCTTGTAAATGTTGTCCAAATTCCTTCTCGCCTCCATTGAAGCGTCCCAAATAAAAAAATATAACTTGCTTATGTAAAGAGGAGAGCCTTTACATAGACAATAATGAGCGGATTGAATAGTAGGACTTCAAGCGGTTTGCGAACGCTGACAGATACGAACATCGTTAGCGGAATCGTTAGTGGCGAAGGATTGAAGGCAGAAGGGAATAACGTTAATTTGGAGGGTTTCCACACTGCTCGAGTCGTTGAACTAGAGAATAAGAATGGTCCACTCGAGGTTAACGCGATATCAAGCGAAGCACCCATTTCCAGCACTGCTGAAGACGGTCAAGTACACGTTTCCCTAGAGTTCTCTGAGGAGGATTTCCTTGTAAATGAGGAAGGCCAGTTGGCTTCCAAGAATCGTGTTGCGGCTGAGTTTCCGCTATGGGTTGATCGAACGGAACAAACTTCCGTTGTGGGTATTCATACTGCTCTGCCGCTAGGGATCTCCGAGAACGGCTTGTCATTGTTCACCGATAATTCGCTTACTCTAGATGATGACGGGAAATTAAAAGTTATCGATAAGAACTTCATTGAACCCCTCCAACATACAAATGGTGAGGTGCGTTTGAACATTGACTCTCCATTGGTTGTAAAGGATGGCAAACTAGGTGTTGATCAAAAAGAATTGTCGAAAGGAATCGGGGCCATTTCAGTATACTCTGCGATGGACGAGATCATCCCTGGAGTGGGCGACTGGATAGATATCCCGGACTTACCAGGAGACATGGAGGAGTATATCGGCAACGGCACATTGGTGAAATTGTCTACATCGGACGACTTCCAACAAGCAGGATCTCGCTTAGCAATTCGAAGTAAAGGTATGCATGAGATTCCATATTATGGAGGATTGAGCGGTTTAAATTCTTCGAACCGTTTTACTTATAACGAAACCCTCAGCACATTAACGGCACCGACATTCCATGCTGAAGCGGTCGACTACAATGTAACCGAGCCGCTTCAATTACCAACTGCCGGCTATGTGCATCAACTTTATCAATCCCAAGCCGGTTCAGCGATAGATATCTCCGAAGTCGCGAATGGGAGGAAACTAATCAAGGTGACTCATGATACGACACTCAACATCAATGAGTCGAACCAACTCGAAGTGAATGTACCCACCATCGCGGACGGCACTTCGGTGAAGGCGGTTAATGGCAAGTTGACAGTCGATCCCTATACCGCAGGAGATGGAATATCTATTGCGGACAATGTGGTTTCTTCTACACTGACATATGGAGGCAGCCTTCGAAGAGAAGGCGACCAAGTCATTGGAAAAACGGTTATCAGCGGTTCCAGTAATGTTACTGTTACCCAAACGAATCCCTTCTCGTATGCAGTGTCAGTCACAAGCAACCAATCGCAACTCGATAACCTGGAGGACAAGGTGGATGATCTTAACGAAAAAACGGATCAGAACAAGACAGAAACGGATAACAAACTGAATGACTTGGAGAATGAGGATATACGCCTCGATAACAAAATTGATACGGTTGAGAATCGATTGACAGAGCAAGAAACCAAGAGCGATCTTCTCTCGAACGATATCACCACAAACAGAGGGAGCATCAATCAGTTGAACACGGCTAAACAGCAAATGCAGGGTGACCTTATCAACCTTGCAGCCGATTTGACAGGAACCACCGAGTTACTTGGAACAATCCAGACTGCTCAATCGGCGATACAGGTTGCTAATGCCGTGATGAAGGGAGATGTGACTTCGTTGCAAGGAATCGCTACGTCTCTGGCTGGTCAAGTCACTGGGCTCGACGCTGCGTTGACAGCCTATACGTCTCTCCCAGTTGTTTGTGGGGTCATCGGAATCGGGCTAATTGTTGGCCCGCCCGATCCGATTACAGGCATAATTACAATTACTAATACCAGTGCTCCCTTGATGGCGGAAAAACCACCGCCCCCTGTGAACCCAGAAAACAAGGGAGGTGGTGGCGGGACTTTGAAGGACACATATAAAAACGAGGAAGGCGGGGGCGGTTTGAACGGGGGTGGTGGAACAGGGGGAGATGGAGAAGGATCCACAGGAGGGGGCAGCGGCGGTGGTTTGAACGGGGGAGGATCCGTTGGAGAATCCTCATCAGGATCGGCTAAACCTACAGAAACACCTATTTTACCACCTATCAATCCTGTAGATCTTCAAAATACGGGTCGGATTGGAGGCACAGATGGTAATGACTTGCTTCCATGTCTGAATGGACTGCCTCCAATTTTCAAAGGACGTGATGATAAGGGAGAAAACACTTGGTTTGTTGATTCATGGGGGCGAAGATGGAGTGAGGAACTGCAGTTAGAAATTATTGAAGATGGAATAGAAAGATCTGTGATTGAATTGGATGAACATGGTGTTCCTATTACTGAAAAAGGACACATTGATATTATCTTGCGTGGTTCTGATGATGATCGTATTTCAACAGCGATATTGACTCATGACAGGCACCTTCAGAGCGGATACATTCAGCAGGGAGGGATCCTATTTGAGCATCCAACTACCGTGCCCAATATAGCCATGGTGTATCAGGCTTATGAGAAGTACATTCTCCCCTATGTGGAATCGTGTAATTACATCAACGTTTCACAAGGACTTGTGAAAGATGGGAACACCATTTCTTTGAGTGAAGATCTCTCGACATTTGCAAAGACAAGCAGCATCAAAGCATTAGGATTTAAAGATACCTTGTCCTATTCGGAGTTAACGGGACGTCCCACACTTGGGACATTGGCAGCGAAGAATAGCATTGCCTGGACGGAAATCACATCTCGTCCTACTTTAGGAACCTTATCGACCAAGAATACACTGGATTGGAATGGAACAGATATTCTAAATAAACCGACGGATTTGACCACCAAGACTTATGTTGATTCTTTATCGTATCTCACGATTGGAACTGGGTTGGTCAAAACGGGGAGCACAATTAGTCTGGGGTCGGATCTCGGTGCTTTTGAAGTCAAAACCAATCTCAAGGCTCTTGCTTACAAGGACTCTTTGAGTTGGACTGAGATTACTTCGAAACCAACACTGGGAACACTTGCTTCAAAATCGAGCGTGTCTTGGACAACTGAAGTGGCAAATAAGCCAACGCTTGGAACCTTATCGACAAAAAACAACATTGATTACAACTCGACAGATATAATCAACAAACCGGACTTGTCAATCTATGAAACTAAAACATCGCTTAAAGGATTGGCTTACAAAGACAAGGTTGATTATGCGACCGATGTAATTAATGCTCCAGCCCCCGTTACATTTGGAAGCGGTTTGCTGTTCAGTGAAAATACGGTATCATTGAACCCAGCAGTCAGTGTAGATTCTTTGGCGACTGTAGGAGGAATTTCATTTGGGGGAAATATGTCCGGAACAGGAAATGTTTCCATAGGAGGTACCTTTACGGCAACGAAGAATGCCAACATTGCGTTCAACCATATATTGAACAACCAATCGGCAGCATCAAATTCTTGTACATCATTGCACCTGCGTGCTGGTGGTACACAGGGTTTATACCTGCATATTAACAGCGTTGGTAGAGGAGTGTATGGAGGAGCAAGCGCTGGAACCATTCAAAACTATGCAGGTGCATTAAGGTTGCTAACGAGAACGGAAACTGGTGGTATTGTGATTGATGATGTGGGTGATGTCGATATTTCCCAACGTCTCTCGGTTGGAATGGGCAACGACATTGTATCCTTTCCTCCTGTCAATTTGTGGGCTAACACAGGCGTGGTTTCCGCCCGACCATATGGGAACGGTGTGTATACAACCAGTGCTAGTTCCAATAATGGATATTTACCTTACATGGCTTTTACGAATGTCAATACAACCAACTGGGCATGGATGTCGGCAAATTCAAAATACAGCACAACTGCACAATATAACTACATTGGATCTGCTGTTACATTGGTTGATGCGACAAATATAAGTGGAGAGTGGTTGCAGTTGGAAATGCCTCTTGATGTCAAACTGACATCATTTGACATTTCTATTCGACAATCACGTTTTATCAAAGACGTTGTGCTTGCTGGATCCAACGATGGAACCACATTCGCAATGGTGATGTCTTCAACGGCAACATGGAGTGCCGATCCAGAACAAACCTTGTCATTTACAGTTTCATCAAACAAGTCATTCAAGATACTTCGCCTAATTGTACTCTCTGTGAACCACAATGGAGGGTTCTCAGACGTGTATAGATTGATGTTCTATGGTGTTCCTGTCTCTGTGAACATCAAGGGTATGCTATCTACGAAGCAGATTCTGACAGAGAACTTGATATGTTCGGGTGATCTTTCAATCGACAACGATGTCGCATTCAAAAATGATATTGTCGACTCTATCAAATATCCTCAGATACAGTTGACCGGTGCAACTACCGCAGGATATATTGCGAATGCAAGTAGTTACTTGAATGGAACATCGGCAGGCTGGAAGGCTTTCACTAATTCCTTGGAGATTAATGACTCTTATTGGTCCGCATCAACATATTCCGGTGGTGAACAGAACATGTATCAAGGTACAGTTATTACTGTTGTAGATGGTTCTAATATCAAAGGCGAATGGGTTGAACTTGAGATGCCCGAAGCAATCGCTATCAATGCATTTTCATTTGCCGCCAGAACACCTGAAATGCCAATGTTTCCTAAGAATTACACCATATGTGGATCGGATGACCGCAGCAACTGGACAGAGATCTCCTCTGGAACAATGACATATACGATATATCAAAATTCCACTTCAGTAGACCGATATATACCGATCAAGAACTACACTATGAAGAAGTTTAAAGTCCTTAGGTTCATCATTCGGAACATTATTTCTTCTACATATGTCCATATTGGTAAACTGACATTCTATGGATCCAATACCACACGTAAAATCATAGATGCTCCATCTGCGAAAATTAACAATATGGCTTTGACCGCTCCAGCATATGGAATGTTCCAATTGCATTCGAGTCAAGCGTTTTCTGTAAACGGCACAGCGTATCAGTTAATAACTAAATGGACACCTTCCTTTGGTATGGAAAGCGATACGATTACTTGTTCAACAAATTCGCAAGATATTGTCATTAAGTTACCGGGAATATACAAGGTTGAATTCGATTTAGATGTGTTTCAGTCAGGTTCCGGATCGGTCAATAGTTATTTTGGTTTTATGAGCCCTGGTGCCACTGTGTATTACGAAGATGGTTATCATGTAAGAAAACACAGCATGGTTGCCGGCCAGAAAGTAACAGGATCTTCTATATGTCGTGTGGTAGAAGCAGACACCAAGATGATTCTTCGCTTCATATCCGCAAGTTCATCGGGCGGGATTACTGGCTCTCAAGCATCTCGGTTGATCATATATCGTATTGCGCCATTGGCCTAAGCCAGGATGCGTGACTCGATAAACGCGTGTGAAAGTGTGATTAGAATGTGTTATGTAGTGTCGGCACAGATGAATTTAGATGATTCACATCTGTGCGGGCATCTGTGCTATGTAGAGGATATGTAGATAAGTAGTAGTAATTATATAAATTGTATGTAGTAAAATTAATGTAGAAGCACAGATGGCACAGATGGCACAGATGATTTTAGGTTTAAGAGACGGGATTTCAAAAAAAAAAGTTCACAGAGGGTTGAATGAATTTTTTTTGGAAAATGGTATTCTCCGGACTGAAAGGCATCTGTGCATCTGTGCATCTGTGCCATCTGTGCACGACTTGATAAAGTATGAAATGTGGGGTGTTGCAATAGTATATGGAGCGGCTGACGGAAGGAGACAGATATAATGAACTCTACAAATACAAGTCCCGTAGCGCCATGGGCGAGGGCCGTTTATCGACGAAATGAACGCGCGCGTTTGATTCGATAAGGTTCATAAGATATATTCGCGAAGCATTGAGGATTTATCGATAAGTGTCTGACTTGGGTGATGTCAGATTGAGACACTTATCGATGAAGACGAGGCATATATAAGGATATGGATAGGTGCGACAGGACGCGGAAGTTTCATAGGCGCGGCACTCGATGAAATATGGAGGGATTGGAAGGTCAACAGGAAGGGGGCGCTTGATAATACATGGTAGGTGATTTTGCGGGTTAAGATTGACATAAGAAAAATATTCTAACTCAACCCAGTTTTCACTTGGTGTTATAAGTAGACATCACTTGTTATTAGGTGATATTAAGCGTTACGGTGTCAACAATGTCCAGAATGGGTCAACAATGTCCAGATTTCAGCAATGTCCAGATTGAGCCAGCAATGTCCATTGTCAGTCAGCAATGTCCATATGACTCAACAATGTCCATTGTCACAGTGCAGACCGACATTGCATATGCAATGTCGGTCTGCACTGTGACAACGATACATCAATGAAGCTGAAGGATTGACTGCTCTTGCCTTCAAGAAGCAGTGGGGTGTTACCCGCACCATGGAGAGCAATGCCGCAATTGTCGCCAAGGTCCGCAAGGTCGCCTCCAACTCATTGACCCGTGTGAAGAGCGACATGAAGGCTGTTTTGGTTGTTGGAACTCCTGGTGACAAGAAGGTGAATGACCTTCATTTGCTTTCCTTTGCTGAGCTTCTCTTCTGCACGAAAACAGTAACAGATGCCCATCTTAAACGGGCTGCATTGATGGTAAGTGCCATTGTCAAGTGTTGCCCGAGAGATATCCATGACACTGACACCATTGACCACCGTCATAGAGGGCAGTGGTCGCCGCCATGGAGAGAGATTACGGCCAAGAAAAGTTCGGCCAGAGCTTCTGGAAGACCTTGGATAACAGCATCAGGGGTTCTTATGACATGAGAACCGGCCAGGAGCTCGCTGAGTGGGTGGAGCGATCTTGAAACTGCATGCAAACCGGTTAACTGACATAGAGTTCAATAGGTATTTTGACCGGATTATCCACAACGACAAGATCAAGTTCACCCGTGCACCTATGAGTTTCGAGAAGCCCAGGGAGGACCCGGATGAACTCGATCTTGTCATTGACATAGAGTCTGTGGAGTTCGTTTATTCGCACAATGTGCCCCCACCCGCTGATATCATGGAGACCGAGACCCAAGACATCACCGAAACCACGTCCGAGGGTACTGAGGAAGGAGAAATAGAAGAAGAAGGTACCGCGGAGCCGATGGAGGGTTTGGAGGAAGTGGAGGAAGTGGAGGAAGTGGAAAGCAGCGATCCTGACGAGGAACAGTGATCAAAATCAAACAGACAGTCATATAAACATTGCTGATGTATAATAATGCAATAGTATTATCGGTTATAAGCAGCGTTCAGCGGTATACCCAATATGAGCTATCTGCAGGGAACCCCCTGCGAATGTCCTGGTAAAAGGTATCCGGGCACCCACGCACATCCACAGGATGTCCGCAGGAGCTCTGATGCTAAAAAGCTGGATGTCCCACGGAGATCAAGGCCTTGGAGTGCTGACGGAGATCGAACTGAAAATGTCCGTCGGACGTCTGACGGTATGTCTTTTACATGCGCTCGGGCATGTCCCGGGGGAGGGAAAAATGGAGGTGCGCTGGGAGTGCGGTAGGGTTAGGGGTGTAATTAAGCTAATGCGACTTTGCCACAGCCAATGCGGGTGTTAGGGCTGTCTGGGATTCCCACGCGTGCGACACCCTATAAAAGGCGACCTGTCGGGCCAACCTCCCAGACAGTCGCATTCCTTTTCTCTAACACACAGATCACGACGGGGGCAATGCTCAAGTGGCTTTCCTGAGGGCAAGCCGGATGCGCAGTGGACCGACTATGTCGGTCATGCGTGACAATGCCGCCCTTTGTGGAAGGACCGATATCAAGACGCTGCCCATACGAAGTCGGTGAGTTTCAGTTTACGGCGTGCAATCTGGGTATTGCGCGACTCTCGGTAGCTAGCCGTATGCCGTTCAGTTGAACGGGGGGAGCGCTTCTTTATGCTCTTGCAAAAGCGGCAATCTCCTGGCAAGATTCCTCGCACCGAGCAGTACTTGTCCAGACGGAGTGGTTGGATCAATTCATATCCGTCCTGTCTACTTCCGATTGTGTGTGCGCAGGGAGGGGAGCGCTTCTTTATGCTCTTGCAAAAGCGGCAATCTCCTGGCAAGGCTCTTCGGATCGAGCGGCACTTGTCCAGACGGAGTGGTTGGACCAACTCATATCCGTCCTGTCTACTACTGATTGTGTGTGCTCCGGGGAGGGGAGCGCCCTTTTTGTGCTTGCAAAAGCGGCAATCTCCTGGCAAGGCTCTTCGGATCGAGCGGCACTTGTCCAGACGGAGTGGTTGGACCAACTCATATCCGTTCGTTGTGTGTCCCTGCGGGCCCGCTGCGCAATACCTTACCTGTGCACTTACGGTTATCGGCGAATGCTTCGACTGGAACCTTGAGCTTTCTAATGCCTCTTTCCTATCGACTTCCTTTCTTCTGCGATTTCGAATTACAAGGCGTGTCGCACATTCAAGGCCGAGAAGAAGGCACGGGTACGTCATTCAAACATCTTTGCATGCAGAATTCTGCCACTAGTACTAACGCACCTGAAAATCGTGTTAATAGGCCAATCTGCTGCAGGAGGAGCTACAGCTTCATCGGGTGGCTGGGACCATTGTTGGCGATTTTACCAGCGCCCACCGAACCCGCACCGAAACTGTTTGCGGCCTCCTTCAATCGCCCACGCGCAAGAGGCGCCGGACCTCTTCAGGCTCTCCTGGCCCGCTTCCCAGACTTCCGCCCCGCCGTCCTAACTTTTCCCGGGGGTCCAGTCCGGACAGTGCAGCGACTGACGACCTCGGGGATATTGATAACCTTTCCGAATGGCGTGAACGAGTCGTGGATTCGTTGGCTGCCTTGAAAGGCCATCGCGTCCTGCTCAATGGGGTCAATGCAGCCAAGATACTGAGGAACTACCAGAAGGTGCTCGTGGACTCCGTCGGTGGCGAGGAATCCATCGAGTTAAAAAATTCCGAAATGTACTTGGCTGCATCTGGTTGCTTGCTACTGACCCGACAGATGCCACGTGCCTACCAAGCTTGCGTGACGGATGAAGACTACGCAAAGCTTGTCGCTTATTACTCGGAACGAAGGCTGCCGTCCGTCGACATCGACTCATTGTCCGACATTTTTCCAGATGTCCAGTCATTGACGGCAGCAGTTGAAGAGGTAAGCACCGTTCCTTGTGTATTGATGTCCAATGAATGAAAGCTGATGGTGTCAACGGCTTGAATCAGAAACGGGCGGACACGTGGCTTCCGCGAGCGTTGGACCCAAAGGCATGTACGGCGGAGCATGTGGCAAGGCAGCGTTGCATTTCCTCTTTGGCGGTTCATCTTGGGACGAGAGCCCTATCGGACGAGCACTGCCAAAAAGGAACCTGGTAAGACCAGTTTGATTGATGCAGCTTCACTTCTCCGCCGTCATTGCCTGACTCTTCCATATTACTGACAGGGTTGCAAAGCACGTCTTACCCTTGATGGCGTTGATGCGTAGCGCCGACATCTGTTACGATGTTGACGCTACGACTGAGTACAACATCAAGCGGCCTGATGTGTTTCTCCAACTTGGGGACCATCTCGAGCACGCTGGCCGAGCCATTTCATCCTGGGAAGTGAGGCCACATGGTGCATCTTCTGTCGAAAAGCAACAGGATCTTGCGCGGGTGATTGTCTCCTGTATTCAGTACCTGAAGGCCGAGCACAGCAAGTTTGTCGGAGAAGTGACGGCTCAGTACAAGCTGGCTGTCCACCTTCATGGTTGGGAGGGTACGGTTTAGGAGGTGTTTCTCCTGCCCAAGATCTTCGTTGCTGTGGAAGTAGGCACAGTGACATTACCGCGGTCACTTAAGTCCGGCCAAGAGATTCCCATCGCGACTGCGATCCGTCAATGGGAACATCTTTTTGAGGGCGTACGGGTATTGAAGGATCTTATGCTTCATGACACTGTGCGTGCTCGAGGGGAGACTGGGAGATTGCTTCTACCAACTCCGGTCAAAAAAGACTAAGCCGAAACCACGTTCTCACAAAGGTGCCGCCAGAGCTGGATCATCAGACTCTACGTAAGTCTGGTTGGCTGTGTGCTGCGGTAGACTTCATGCCATGCTGGTTTGAGTGGCAGGGGAAGCGTCTGTTTTCAGATGTGGTAGGCCGTATGCCATCGAGCTGGGGACTATGCGCTCAGCAGTTGATGATCTTGTGGTGAGATTGAAGCAGCATGTGCCCGTTATATATAGTGATAGTAATTAGAATGAGTAACCAATGTATTTGTCTGTATATAACATTAGATAATATATGTATTCCCACCTAATTGTAATTCTCGGTGGTCCATTCGTTGTGTCCAGCCATACTGCCTGCAAGGTGCTCGCGGTGGAGTATGCATGAATTGGTGATATCCATCGCTATGAACGTAAAGTGCTGGTCGTAGCATCGAGGCTTGAGGCTAGTCAACTGGACTCCAACGAAGATATGCTTTTGGAGCACAAGGAGTGTCTACCTGAAGAAAGAGGCATATAGATTACGACGTATCATTTAGGACATCATTGTTGGCTTCCATTAGCGTTGGTTCCCCCTTTTAAGCTTATCTGCAGTTTCCTGCTCTGGTGGTTGCAAAGCTGTACTCGAGATTTGGCCTTTGCAGTGCGTCGGCGTTATGTAACGCGTAGTTCACCTTCAAGGTCCCACAATCGCACTCAGAGCTCAGCCGCAACTCTTCAATGGTGTCAGACAAGTAGATATCTCAAGCGGATCTAGAATTGGGGTTCCATCAGGCTTCCAAGCAGAGTGTTTCACGATGTACTTCCGCTAATTCTCCGGTTCAAGCTTCTGTTAGAGTCGACATTCTGTTACTTAAAAAAGCCGCGTGAGAGATCTTTCTCGCCAAGATAGCTCAAACTTTCCCGAAACGTTCGTCAAGTATGGAGCGGCAATCACTCATATTTGTCCGCTCCAGGCCTCGCACGATTGTCTTGCGGCCGGCAGTAAATGTATCCAACACTGCCCTCGTCTTCGAATGCCTTGAAGCTGGGACTACTGTTCGATCGACTGCGAGATTTCAACCGTCGAGTACTTTAAACTTTGCAACATTTCGACCGTTACATCTTCGACCCGTCTTTGGGTGCTTGGGTCTTGTGCAAGTACTCGATGATCTCTTCATCGGCATTGTCACAGAAGCTGCAAAAGTGGGTGACCTGGAGGGTTCGCCCATTTACAGGATACACAAAGTAGCCTTCTATTCCTTGCTTTCAGACAAGTATGACTACCAGTCACCGGACGCTACGGATGGCCTACGCAGCTCCAATCCGGTTGGCACTTTACCTGAGGAAGGCCCCAGTCTGCATCCTTGTGCGTCCTTAGTAAAGTTGCTGTCGACTGGATCATTCTACTTCAGTCCGGTGTTGGACTTGACGCGATCGACGCAAAAGCGAGCGGTGGACGCACAGCAAGGTGCATCGGAGATCAGTATATTGGAAAGCGCCGATGCTCATTTCGTTTGGAATAAGCATTTGCTCAGTGGTTTGCTCCAAATCAGAGAACAGGAACTCACGGCCGAGGAACGCGATGACCTGGATAAGGGAGGGCTGCTGATTACGGCGATGCAAGGATATGTGGGAATGATAGACTTTAGCATCAGCTCATTGCCCTGTCGGATGGCATTGATATCCAGACTGAGCTGTAAGCGAGCTGGAACGAGGTTGCTGTCTCGCGGTGTCAACGACGACGGCCATGTTTCCAACTTTGTGGAGACAGAGTTTATCATCTTTATTGGGCAGTCCAAGTTCTCGTTTGTGCAGATTCGTGGCAGTGTTCCGGTCTTCTGGGAGCAGACCGGGATACAGATGACCCACAAAGTGACAATCTCAAGAGGTGCTGAATCGTCAGCACCAGCAACGCGGATGCACTTTATGGATCTGCTTGACCGTTATGGACGAGTACATATCGTGAACTTACTTGGACAAGGATCAAGCGAGCAAATGCTGAGCGAACTGTACCGCACCAGCGTAATGTCAATGAGAGATCTTGCGGAGTCGGTTACTTACACAGAATTCGATTTTCATCAGAAAGTCAAGAACGGCGGTTATGAGAGACTTGTAGAGCTGGTGACGGAGATTAGGAAGATTCTAGACAGCTTTTCTTTCTTCCTTTATGATCAAGATACCAAATCGATAGTTCTGCAGCAACAAGGAGCTGTCAGAACGAATTGCCTGGACTGTCTGGATAGAACCAATGTGGTACAAACCCGCATTGCCAAGTATGTCATGGATGTTCAGCTGCGGCAGCTGGGCAAGCAGTTCGGCCTATATGAAGAGGAGAGCTTTGCTACCGCTTTCAACGGTCTGTGGGCGGATAACGGTGATTGGCTGAGTCGTATCTATGCCGGAACTGGCGCGATGAAGTCGTCCTATACTCGTAAAGGCAAAGCGACCGTTCTGGGCTTCCTCGATGACGCCGCAAAGTCAGTGAACCGATTCGTAATCAACAATTTCCAGGACAAAACCAGGCAGGAAGCTATTGACTTGCTGCTAGGAAAGTTGGCCCTCCCAGGCAGCAACATTCTATTGAGGAACCCCATGCATGACGCTGTTGTAAAAGAGATGAAAGCGCGTTTACATGAGTACTCTTCAGCACGGATGGTCACGCTGTTTCTTGGAACATGGAACGTCAATGGCCGGCAGAGTCGCGGCGAAAGCCTAAATTCGTGGCTCTTTTCTGATAAAGTGAAGTTTCCTGAGGTCTACGCTATAGGAGTGCAAGAGCTGATCGAACTCACACCTGGAGCGTACATTACGATCGACACCAACAAGCTGCGGTTGGAATGGGAGGCTACGTTAAAAGCTGCACTCAATAGTCAGTCTGACACCAGTTACGTCTTGCTTCGCTCACTGCACCTGGTAGCCCTAGGACTCTTTGTATTTGTGCGATCTGATTGTGTCGGGATGATTCGGCATGTGGAGAGCTCAACCAAAAAGACTGGTATGGGGGGTATGGCCGCCAATAAAGGTGGCATTGGCCTCAGCCTGTCAATCCACGACACAAGTGTTGCCTTTGTCACAGCGCACTTGGCTGCCGGCCAAGGTGCAGTGGACGAGCGCAATCGAGACTATTGGACTATTCACAATGGGCTGAGCTTCCGCGGGAGAAAACTTGCTGAGCACGACATGACCTTTTGGTTCGGTGACTTCAATTATCGTATCAATCGATCTAACGAGGAAGTCAGAATGAGTATTAGAAAAGGAGATTTGGAAGCACTTTACATGAATGACCAGTTATATGATCAACGTGCCCAGGGGCGAGCTTTTGATGAATTTTTGGAAGGTCCAATAACTTTTGACCCAACGTACAAGTATGACAACAACACAGTGACATACGACACCAGTGAAAAGTGCAGGATCCCAGCTTGGACCGACCGCATATTGTATAAAGGCCGAAGCATTGATTTGAAGGAGTACCAGCGGGCAGAACTTCTCATGTCCGACCATCGCCCAGTGCGCGCCATTTTCGAGCTCCAAACTAGTATTGTCGACAAGGTTAAGGAGGAAGCAATACGTAAAGAGGTATATGCCGAAAAAATGGCCACGAAGGACATCCCACCGCCGTTACCGGTTAGGCCACAGGGACCGCCGAGAAATGTCCCTGCAGCACCGTCTACGGATTTACTCATCAACCTTGCGGAGGACGACGACGAGCCTCAGCAGACCGAAATCCCTCCAAGTGCGGGACCCGTGAAAAGTATGTCACATGCATTCTACTTTCGCACATTGCGTGTTGCAGGCTAATGACATTATAATCACTGCGTAGCACAAGTGACAGGCTCTGCCCCAGACCTCGCTGCTGTCTTTGGCTTTCGTGACTCGTTTCCACCCAAACAAGCAGAGTCTTTACCCGCACCGTCTTCTGAGAGATCGAAGTGGTGGGAACGCGATGTGGGTGATGCTTGGATACCACAGGCACCCGTGGAGGATGTGAGTCAGCCTCGCGAATGTTTCGTGATAACCAGTATTGACCTCTCTTTCTCAATGTTGATATAACCAGAATCCGTTTTATGACCTGTCAAATGCTCCACCTTCCGCTAAATCGTTAGATTCAATAGCAACGGCATTTGCTTCGCTTTCTACTGAATCACCCAAGAATCGTTCACAACCATCAGTGGAATCGCAACCATTGCCACAATGGCAATTGCAACCCCAAGTCCAGCGGCAAGCACAACCGCAAATTCAGCCTCATCCACAGGCGTCTTTGCAATCAGGGCCACCAAATACGCTGTCTCAACCGCAGTCAGTGTGGTCACCTCCAAACCAGCTGCCATTGCAATCCTTTGACTCGGCATCGGGATTCCATAGTCCCGCGGCCAACCGATCTCCTTTAGCCGCGCGATCTGCGACATTACATGCCGCCCAGCCGGCCTCCCATTCTGCCACACCATCGACGACTGGTTTACCATCCCGAGCGTTTACTCTCACTCCCACTACGTCTACTGCGGCGGCAAGCGTACATAACCCTTTCATTGATCCGCCAAGAGCCGCTACGCATAACCCATGGGCTGTTCCTCCCGCAACACCGGCTAACTTTGGCGCAGCGCAACAGCAAACTGCGCCGAAACAAGCCAAGCTGAACCAGGAAATGCTGAAACTTTTTGAGCAATCGTAGAGCACCGTCATAATCGATTTTGGATGAAATGTATTCGTAATTCTATGCACAAAATTGTGCGATTCTGCAAATATCATAGTCAGAAATAAATGTGATTAACAAGGGTCGTGAAATTTGAAATTTGACATTTCCAGATGATGGGATTGCACCTTAGGCTTGCGTAGCATTATATTATTCAGGCTACTGTTCCATTCCGATAATTACATGAGCGACCATATTCAATGGCCAATACACCAGACATATGAACGGCAACAACCAGGCGCGGTATATCAGCCATCCATCCACCGCAGCACTTGCAAGTGACATGGCGGTATCCAAGCCACTCCATACAGCTACAGCTGCCAACAAGCCCAGCGGGGACGCTATCGATACTGCAGCCAATGATAAGAAAAACCTGATATAGCTCTTTGCCGGTCGGGCGAGGACAAACGCAGGTACGGTGGGTAATGCCAGCGCGACAGATAAACTGGGATTAAGTGTTGCAAGTGCAATCAGGGCGGCAGCGAGTTCCGCCGAGGCGAGGCACTTTAGCATCATCCATGCGGGCGCAGATTCCGAGGTTCCAGCGCCCGACCCTTGAAGGAGACGTTGGAGCATGGGAATGAGGAAACTATAAAGCACTGTGCTGGCAATGAAAGCACCAATAGCGACATTGAATGACTGATATGGAATGGATCAGAATCGCGGAAGCATAAGTTGCGGACTCTACTACTGTTCTCCTGATACACGTACCGTCAAATGTCCCAATGCCGTCAGAACACGCAACGTTGGTGCAAGATAAAACGTGAGGAAGCCTGTGGCATGACACATAATCAACGTCGCCAATGGAAGGAAAAGCGGTCTGTCGCGTCTTGGAAAGGACGGTATTTCTTTCGGTCTCATCACCAGGCCAGACTTTGGAAGTATTTTCGGTCTCGGTGGAGGATGTGTGGGCGTGTCACCAGACTCCCACCACAACTTTAGCGACTTGAAGAAACAAACAGTTACGAAAACGGTCTGCTACATAGAGCCGCGACAACGCATACCTGAAATATGAGCGTGACAGACAAAAGGATGATTGGCGGTATATACACCGATATAGGAATATATGCGAAGGCGGAGGGCATCAAATAGAACCAATACGCATGATGAAGTCGTTCCAGTAAATTATTGAGACTTCGTAATGCAGATTCAATCGCCCTGAAAAGCCAATGAGAACCGATGAGACGACCGCACCTAAACAGGAAAAATAGGCTTAATAAGCTTACCGTCCTATTTGTGGGGCACCGACTTTATATGTTTCAGGTCCGTTCATCCCACGGATGGTCAAAGCTTCGATATGATACCTACCAATACGCACCAGTAAGTTGTACAGTTCCATTCGAAAATTCGACTAACTGTTCCTTACCGTGAATACAATGCATGATTCGCCATTGGAAGGCCGGGTGCCTGAACGGTCATGTACCCCAAGATACTTTCCAAGTTGAAAAGGTATCGTGCCCAGTTATCGGCAAAATAGGTCGGCGTTATGGTGTCATGAAGACCAACGGGAATCGACTCATATTTCGCCGTAGAAACCACAGTTGTCACTAAATCGGCATTCGGGAGTTGTCCATTAAGGCCCTCTGGTCAGAATCAATGATACCATCAGCACGCGCTTCTGTGTTCGTCGATTGAAAACTGCTTGCTTTTTACCTACGAACACACCCAAACCAGTGTATTGCCCATCACCGCAAAACTCTAGGTTGATTGCTTCCTGGATAACACCGCTATGTCGGGCGAGAGGGTCATATTGTAAAACTACAGGCAGGTAAATTGATGAGCTGCGCCCGGATAAGATACCTACGCTATCCGCACTTACTGTCTTTAGGACCGGACTGCTGCCCATGATACGCTTCCAACCATGCGTGGGTCCCGATCGGGCTCGGATTGGTTATAAGGAAAACAAAATCCTTGGCCCAATGGGAGAATTCTATAACTGCTATTAGTCCTATTAGTCATCTTGAAGGTGCTTGGGTGGTTACACTCACTTGGAAGAAAGTTGGCAAGGCCAAGCACGTAGCTCACGCCATCCGCGTTTACTGTAGAGAAACACGCGCTGATGAGCCTTCACATTGAAGGACGCACTTCAAGATAGAGTTGCACCCACATTTCCCATCACCACACGTCCATGGCGCAGATATAACTATTGCTTCTGTCCCATCCGCTCGTGGCGCCCGAAAGATTCCATAAGCATTTGCCCCCTGCACCTTCTTTTCATGTGTGTAAACCACAAAGTCTTGTACAGAACCATCCAGCCCTAGTTCTTTAAACTGCTCAGATAAGAAATCCGCTTTCCTAAGCACCAAATCATATTTGAGAAACGGTGTTGGTCCTCAACCGAAAGATACACGCAGTATTGATGACCGGTGAACACACGCTTACACTGTAGCATTCGCTCCAGACAACGAGGACACTTTCTTCAATTGCTGTCGATATTCGTTGACGGCGTGCACGTCGAGTGCAGACCAGTATTTGTTGGCTTGTCCCGGTAATAGCGCATTTTCATCCGTTCTTGCACGATGGTGTAATTTTTCGTACGGAAGGAGCAAGAGCACAACTAGGCCAACAATATAAAAGATCCAGCTACACCGCAGGAGATACTTTGGTTAACAACGGCCGCGGGATTGATTCCAGATGCACTGTTGAACTAACCTGGAAGATGCTGCCAGCCGTTGTAGGTAATACGATACTACGCGGCGGTAATGCACCCGTAGTAGCTGCTTTGGCAGGCTGGGTTCCGTTGAAGGCTTCCCATCCTTTCGCCTGCGTAGTAGAGCCAGCAACCCCATTGCGTGCTCATTTCCATTTGTTAACAGTTTCTGTGTGGTCGGTTCACCCAATCGCCGCGTGTGGCAATATACTTATCAATCACCAAAACGTTGCTAACTGAAAAGGTTTCCCGCGCCCGAAATGCAAGTAGCACTTCGAATTGGAAAACTTTCGTTCACGTAGCAGCACTACCATACTCATAATAAATTATCTACAGACTAATACGAAACAGCTTCACTAAGCCTTGTGAGTAATTACGTCAATGGAATGGACTAGTCCAGTTCCCAAGCGTTCCATTTCAGCAGCCATCGCTGCGAAATTCGGTCGCACCGTCCACGCCTGCTTCTTTTTCTTACTCGCACCATTCTTTTGCTGCACAAGTATGCACCAGCAATTAATCAACCAGCATTACGAGTTATAACAACAAGAACAAGATGCTTACCTCACTCTCACTCATCACGGCTTCAGCATTATAATGCAAGTTTACTTTCCAACTCTGCGTAACAGTGGCCTTAGGGTTCCATACCACACCAATCACATCACCACCATAACGGTCATGGAAAAACAGCGCGACATCTCCGAATGCACTCTGCAATTCCTCCAAATACAATTCCGCAGGATCAATATGTGACAGTAGTGCCAGCTCCGCGTCCTTTACTTGCAGCAAATTCTTATACTTTGCTTTGAGTTCCGCGCTTTCAGGGTCGTAAGACAAGCTCTCTCGGAACCTTGTAAGTCTGGCTGGGTGCAGACGGATGAGCATGTCGTATCCCTTAGGCGGCGCAACAAAAACTTTGGAAAGAGATGTTTCTGTGATATTTCCGTACACCACGTCTTCAACATGTTGCAACGTCGCTACCGCCAAGTGTCGGATACGTTCGACAATGACAGCCGTCGGTTTGTCCCATGTCCACCATCGACTTTCCGTATCAGGCTCGGTCGCAAGCCACATGACGGGTTTAAGCTTCAAGGGCCCATCAGTGCCAAGCCCGCGCTCTTTCCGGAATGTATCAGCAATCCTGTTACGTTTTTCAACAGTGAGGCTTCCTTTCTCCAATTCGACAATCATGCATTCCCGTTTCCAGTCCCAGTTCTTGAACAGGTCGAGCACACGTAGGAAACCAACCCATCCGCTCGCCGGTGCCTCAAAAGCTTCCGAGTCGACAAACACTTTACAGCAAATCAGTTCGATCGCTTCATCGGTGATCTGCGTTGACAACAAATGTGCAGCAAGCCATCGCTTAACCAACCGAATGGTTTGCGGGAGGAAAGGGTAGCGGAGACACAAGTTTTGTATCCGGGTAGACACGAACGGAACACGAACAAAAGTATGATCGTACGCGGCTTTGGCGATTGTCAGTGCTTCGACCTCTGAACTTGGCGTTGTTGGGTTTTGAATGGCACGCTCCAGAAGAGCTCCTTCGCGATCAACATGAATTACACATCGGAATGTGTACCCCATTGCAGTCGTGACTTCCAAAGCACCATTATCCAACCGGTGTCGTCCACGACCGGTGCTCACAACCGCGCGAGATCCGGGATGTTGTTGCATGAACATCTCTGCAATTTTAAGATAAAGCGCGCGTTTGGTGAGTTCTATGGCTGTAATGTCATCGGGCCATTTCCCAGATCCTTCAAGTTCGAGTACCACATCGAGTGGAGGATAGTACGGTCGGTATGCCTCCACAGACGCTTCCGCATCGTCCATTCGCGGCTGAGGGATGAACACCGACGTGTAGCGAAGGCCATCTGAAGCGGGCACGACTTGATTGATAGTCAGTGGTACCCCATCTAACCGCCTAATATCTTTCGCAAACTGGTTAAAGTCTTCCATGACTCCTTGGAACGATGGCACTTGCATTTCAATTCCGGGCGCACGTAGGAACTTATTCAACTGTCCCGCCCAATAATGCAAGTCCTCTTTCGGCACAAGTCCCAAATGATGATGCAGGAGGTACCCCACCATTCTACCAACGATCAGCGCCCGCTGTTCCAAAGTGCCATCACAGTCAAAGACCACACTTTCCAAAATGCTCCCATCCTTGAACCGTCTCAGCTCAGATTTATCGCCCCAAAGTTGACGGAAAGCTTCGCAGGCTTCGGTGTCTTCTGCTGCAGGGCCATGCTCAACAACAGTGATCGATACTTCTGGGTCCAAGATCAGCCCTAAGTGCATGGAGGTTTTCAATTTTTCATGCGTGTGGGGTTCCTGATCGCAATTCCAGGAGGGCAGCCGTTCAGAGCGCACACAAGCCAGTCGGATCCGTTTGGCTAGAGCTTTTTTGAGCAACCGGGGGATAAACCCCGCTAAAAAGTCGTGTATGCTGGGAAAATCCAACGCAATTGCAGGGGTATAAACACTAGGATTGCGCTCAATGGCATCAATCCTAGCGATATTATCATACTTGATACGTGGGAGGTCCACTTTTTTCAAGAACAGCGCCTCAAAGTGATCTGTCTCATTATCGCTCAGCATCTGCAGACTTCTCCGAGCTTCGTACTGTAGTTCGTCCAAATCAGCGGCGGTCATGCGAGCGGCAAGGTTGATCCTCCCCGACGGATCCACTATCACAACATCATACTGACTCTTGAACGAATCCACGCCAAACTCAGTGTCTGCAATAGGTTTTCCATCCGCGGTCATAAAAATCGGATCACGTCCGAAATCATGGGTAGCCAAGAATTGCATGGTCACCTTGAAGAGCTGGAACGAACTGAAACTATTCTGCAGCAAGCGATTTCCAAACTTGTCGTTCACACGTAATAGATATCCAATGATCATAGCAAAAAGGAACCCGTTGAAACCACCCGACAGGCCGTTGAATCCTCGCTGGTACAACCAGACTTTGGAAAGCATGCATGCATCTCGAAATCCCGCGCAAGTCGTGGCATGGTGATGCAGCAGGTTCATATGCGCAACCAACCCCGTGTCCTGCAACAACGCGGCGTTGTAACGCGGAGTGGGTGTCTGATCATGTGTCGAGGCATGGATCACCGCAGGCCGCACGTTATTGCGAGCGGGTGCAAGTTTGGAAACGGGAAACACGCTCTGGGATACCGTCGGGAAGATCCGGATGTAAAACCCAGTCCTGGAAAAATCATACTCGGACACTTTACCCGTAGATCGCAGCACCAATACCGGTCGTCTGCGGTCTCCTTGAAACGCTTCAAATTCAAGAGTCAGCCCCAATTCTGACCGTCGCTTGTTGATTTCTGCCGCGAGCAGGGCAAGGTAATATGCCCGCTTGTAGAAGTATCGGTAATTCACGTGATCCTTTTGTTGGAAAAGCTCATCAGGCATCTGAACTGCCATATCCACATTCACACCATTTGGTTGTTTGGCGGCCGTGCGGACGAGGTAGCTCCCCACAACGAACACCTTTGTTGGTTTCTTAAAGGCCAGTTTGTATTGGGCATCGCTCGGTGGCGCGGGGTCCGGATACGGCACCCGAATCCCTTCATTCAGTAACCCGCTAGTGGCTTCTGAAACACTGAGATCCGGAATATCAAGCAACGAGTCCAGTATCGTCTTGACGCTTCTTAGCGCCTTTTCTAAAGTAGTGGTTTTTGTTGGGTTGGTCCGCACTTCCGAAAGGAGTTCGTCCGTTTGAAGTTTGAAAAGATTGGATTTGAAAAGATCAGAGGTTTCCTTAAGTTGTTGGATTTCGTCATTGGTAGGGGGTTTGTACAGACTTTTCGACGATACTGTGGATTTCGGGTGGCCAGTAACAGACATGGCGTCGTCATCTTCACCTCCTTCAACATTTTCTGCCTCCTTTTCACTCTCATCATCACTTTCTTCAACGAAATCGCCTCCCTCTGCTGACGCTTCATCCTCGCTTATCGAATCGTCATCCTCACTGCCTTCATCATCAATATACGGATCCTTAAACGCCTCCACCCGCTTCTTTGCAGGCGTTCCCACACTCGGAGCTGCTTTTCGTTTAACTGACACCATCGCTCCCTATTCGATTTCGCCCCAGCGTTTACCAAAAAATGCTTGTTTTACTCCAAAGCTTTTCGTAAATTTGCAGAATTCCTCAAAATCCAAAAACAAATAACCGACCACGTCCTGGTTAGGGTTTCTTGCTTGCGTAATAAAGTCCGCTCGTCAAAGCGCGTTGATCGGTTTCCTAATTGCTTTATGCTGGAATGCTTTTTTGGGGGTGTACGCCATGTTTTAATAGTTCATTTCTGCCCTGCGTAAACAAAAAAACCCTGAAGTGCGGGTGGTTTATGTAACACTTCTTCGTTTGGGCTTCTCCGTATGTAGCATCTATGCTCAACTTTTAAGCGTTTGTATGTTCCCTCGGTTAACAGACTTTTTGGGTCCCAAAGCGAGAATTCTTTTGAACTCCTCCTCCTGTTCAGAACGGGCGACGTAGTAGATGGGAGAAGGAGGGGCTACATACTTTGGATAAAGATCAAAGATAAAGGCGATTTTGTGCAGCCTACACGAGTGAACCGATTCCGCTGGTTCCTACAACCTACAAACGTCAAAGTCCATCTTATTTTCCCATTGAACGCCTCATTCCACGACCACAAGTGCCGATATCGCATTACTCTGCCCCGTTCCCGTGAAGAGTCCCGCGCCTTGTACACTTACCTCACACTGAACGTTGCATCTGCTAACCGACCAAAACGATGGGGGACAAGAACTCCCTCACAGTCCCGGGATCACTCCCCCCGCTACAACACGACAACAGTGGCAACAACCTCCCCATCCCGTCCCTCGCCGTCCCCACAAAATCCAAACACCACCACCACAAAAAGAAGCCCAAAATCACCCAACAAAAAATCGAACCCCTCGCTGCACCCACCCTCTACGAACGGCTATGTTACTTTCTCGATATCCTCGTCCCGGAGGACGCCATTGACACCATGGACGTGCCAGAGGGTCATTTCTTACAACAAGTGCATTACGGAAAGATCCATAAATGGCGAGTTGCGCAGAACCACGATGCGGGGTTACCCGATTATTTGACGGACCATAAAGACCCGGCGCCGCAGTATAAAGTCGTGGTTGAGAAGCAGGGGTTTCTGCCGATTTTTGATTTGACGAGCAAGTTTTTGAAGAGGTGGGATATGCTGACGTTGGTGTTGCTGTTGTTTACGGCGAGTGTGACGCCTTTTGAAACTGCGTGAGTATTTTTTCGTTTGTCCTATTGTGTGTTTGTTTCCACAGTGATGTTTCGGTTTGCTCGCTTGTTCTTGTTGTTCGGAAGGATGAGAAACACTGTTACTCATATCTCCTTTTTTCCTTTGAATTTTCATATTGAACAGATTTCGAACTGGAACCCTGCAGATCGACATCCTCTTTCTCATCAACCGACTTGTGGATTTAATTTTCTTCTTTGACATGTTCATTCAAATGCGAACTCCCTACCGGGACGCGCAAACGGGGCGGCTCGTGCGTGACGGCAAAGCCATCTTTCTACGGTACTTTAAATCCTGGTTCTTCTTGGATCTTGTTTCTGTCATTCCATTCGAAGTCGTGAGTCTCGGACAGAGTGAGACGGAGAGGTCGACGGGACTCACTCAGATGCGGTTGTTGAGGTTTTTGAGGTTGGCGCGGTTGTTAAAGTTGTTGAGAGTGTTGAGAGCGAGCAGGAAGTTGAAGCAGTGGCAGGTGTATATTAATATGAGATATGCCAAGCTGAAAATCATGCAGGTAAATATTTGTTGTTTTTTTCACTTTTCGTGGGTGGGCGCTTTTTGCCGGGTGGATCCATTCAAGAATCTTACAAAAGCTTTTTACTCTCTATCGTTTCATTTTAAAAAACCCACAAATCTATTTAGTACGCTATCACGATTTTCTTTCTCATCCATTGGATTGCCTGCGGATACCGTCTCTCCGAGGAAAAAAACCACCCCAACGACCCATCCGGCTGGCTCGTCCACTACGCCAACTACCGCGGAGTCGACATCCACGCCATCTCCATTTGGGAAGCCTACGTGATCGCCATCTACTGGTCCTCCGCAACCCTCACCCTCATCGGCCCCTCCTGGGACGTCATCGCACCCACCACCCCGCGCGAACTCGGATACTCCTTTTTCGCCAACTTTATCGGCTTCCTCTGCGCCCTCTACTACATCGCGGCCCTCGTCAACGTCCTGAACGTCGCTGACCGCGTACAGAGGGAACACGATCTCCGAGTCGACACCTACCTCGAAATGTTCGACCGTCTCAAACTCGATCAACGGCTCAAATTCCGTGTACACGCTTACCTCAGTGACCATTTTGCAGCTGCCACCACGGAAGCGTACACCGCTATGCTCAAAGACCTCCCCACGCAACTCCACGGATTCATCACTGTAGAGATCTTTTTGGATTTTGTGGAGATGATCCCGTATTTGGAACCGTTTATTGATCGGGAACCCGCGTTGATACAGGAGTTGTGTAGAGGCATCACGATCAAGATCATCCCGGCCAATGCTCATATCTTTACGGACGGGTATGAGGGAGTGTATTTCTTGGAACACGGGATTGTAGCAATCGAAGGCCGAGTCTATCCCAGGTAAAGAAAAAGCCCCTTTCGTTTATCCATCCTTCATTCATTTCACATTTTCTCACCACACATAAAAACGGAACTATAGTGGGAGAATCTTTGGCCGCACCGTTCTCCGCGAAACCATCAAACAAACCGAAGGCCGCGCTCTCACAAACGCAACCCTCCACTTCCTCCCTCGCTCCGTCCTCAAATCCGCGCTCGACAAGTACCCCAAAATCAGATACTACGCCAAACGATGGACCGCGTGGCAGCTCCTCCGCAGATACATCTACACTTATACCCATCTCTACTATACCGCCGCGAAAAGAGGTGCGAGAATGAGACCCCCTTTGACGTCGATGAGACCGAATATCAAGGAGGGCGAGTTTGATGATATTGATATTGCAGTGTTGGAGCATATGACTGAATTTGGGTACTAAAAGAAAGGCGACAAAGGGTGGCCCGGCGTGGATTGTTTTTTTGTAACATTATGTTTAAAGCTAAGGAGGAAACTGGTGCATGTCAAGTACAAAACATAGTCGGGACAAACAAAGAACATTTTTTCTCGCATGCACAAAACTTTCTCTCTCATACACAATAAGCTCACATTCGTTCGCAAAAACAGTAGGCACATAGCAAAGTTGTATTAGATAGCTGCATCAGCATTTATCATATTTATTTTTTACTACATCCAACGATATCGGAATACCCATGTTTTTTATCCAATAAACGTCAACAAGCTCCACCACTCTGTGACCCTATCATTGCACGGCTACGAGGGTGCAAAAGTGTACAGGCGACGTGCTTACTGGCGCTTGCCGGACTTGGCGAGAAAGTCGGACCATTCCTGGTAAGGGCTCTTGGTGAACCTGGTCTCGGCCCAGAGGTCGGGGGTGAGGAAACCGTAGGTGTTGCCGATAGCCATAAAGGTGGCCTTGACAAAGTTACCGAGCGTCTTGGTGGAACCACGGGTAGTAGTGTAACAGTCCTGGATACCGGCAAGCTGGAGGAGCTTCTTGGGCACGGGGGCGGCAACGAGACCGGTACCACGGGGAGCGGGGACAAGACGAGCAGTGACGGAACCGCACTTGCCGGTCACCTTGGCGGGGACGGTGTGGGGCTCACCGAGAATGGTACCCCAGTAACCGCGACGCACGGGGATCACGCTCAACTTGGCAAGGATGATAGCACCACGGATGGCAGTGGCGACTTCCTTGGAGCACTTGACACCGAGACCGACGTGACCGTTGTAGTCGCCGATAACGACGAAAGCCTTGAAACGGGTACGCTGACCGGCACGGGTCTGCTTCTGAACGGGCATGATCTTCATCACCTCATCCTTGAGCTTGGGGAGGAAAAAGTCGACGATCTGGTATTCCTTGATAGGAAGAGAGAACAAGTAGATCTCTTCGATCGACTTGATCTTGCCATCCTTTACAAGACGTCCGAGCTTGGTAACGGGAACCCACTCCTTGGCACCGTCATCCTTGCGGCCTGGTTGCGGGGAAAAGGTCAATGTCTCCCCAATTTCGTCTGTTCCTCTCGTCGGACTTTTGTGTACTCACCACCACGACGACCCCTTCCACGGTCACCACGGCGTCCACGTCCACGGTCTCCTCCACGTCCCCGGTCACCGCGACCAAAGCCTCCACGTCCACGACCTTCGGCCGAGCTGTTGTCAGCCATTTGCTATATGAGGTGAGGGACGGTAGAAAAAGAAAATGAGGGATTCCCTTTTTGGTTAGTGTCTCAGATGAGGACCCCAAAAAAACACACAAGCAGTCCCATTCCGATTCTGCTATTCCACTTCTGCCATTCTAGATTCTGCGGTATGTAGAATTTCTCCAACTGGCCGAGTATGATGTCATACTGTTGAATCTTCAAGCGATTGACGTTCGTCCGTCGATCCGTCCGCTGTTGCTTCGTTGTGCTGCTTTTCTGTTCCCCATCCTCTCTCTGTTGTCACTCTGTCATCTCTGTCACTCTGTCCATCATCGTCTCATCGTCTCTCTTGCACCTCTCTCTGTCACTCCTCCCACCCCTCTCCATCCTCTCTCAAACACCCCATCGCAACAACCTCACAACCCCATCGCGACCCCCAAAACACCTCACAGACAGGGATACATACAGGGTCAATTAATGTGAGTATTGATATTCTCTAGAGAGAGTGTAAAATCGCCTAGAAGAAGCCCATGTACTCGTGAAGAAAGCAGAAGGAAAGAAAGGGGCAAGCGCATTGGGGCGGAAAGCGGTTGCAAAGCAGAAAATTGCTTGGGTCAGGAACGCGCTGTGCCGCAATTCAGAGTTAGGGTTGGGGATGACACGCGTGTGTTGCGCGTTATTGGTTGGTTGGGGTGTTGGTTGGATTGGGGTTGGGGTTGGGTGTTATTGTTATTGGTGGGTTGTGGTTGTGTGTGTGCACGTGTGTTATTGAGCTTGAGAGTGTGAATTCTGAATTTGAATTGAAGGGGCATGGGGGTGAGATGAGATATATCAGAGAGAGAGAGAGAGAGTGATATGATCTTGACCAGATAGATCAGAGAGTGAGAACGCAAGGAGACAGAGAGATAGGAGGCAATTGGTTGGGTATTTATTAGTGGAAGGAATTATATAGAAGGGATCGTGTTATAATACGTGCTTAATACTGCTGCTGGTATTATTCGTTGGTACTAGTTTAAAGCAATACTAGTAGTATGATACTATTAGAATTGCTAGTTGACCAAGTAATATTACTGGTACTAGCCCAGTAATAGTGGTACCACAGGATCACGATTATTGACAAAGTTATACGATTTTATATTAGGGGAAGCAGTGAGGTGGGGTCATATATACAAAACACATCGACTCTGGGTTTAGCATCCGTCAAAGTCAAAGTCGTCTGCAAAAAGATATATACATAATGAGCGTTGGGCGGAAATTACAGCACAAAGAGACAACAAACTCACCGCCAAAGACAACGTCGTCGTCAGAGTCGTCGTTGCTGGCCTCAGGGAAGAGCTTCAAGGACCGGAGGTACTCAATGGACTTGGTAAGAGCCTCGTCACGCATCTTGAGCGTGAAACGGCCAGCCGCGGGGTTGGCTGGGATCTCACCCGCAGACAAGTTGCCGTCTCCAGAGAGGTACTTGCCCTCGAAAGACGCAACAACCGTCTCCAACCACGTCTTGGCATCAATCTGATCCTTGAACGCAGTGGGCACGTAGGCGACAACAGCAACACGGTCGTCGTTGGATGAAAAGATCATCTTGCCAATCTCGCCAGATCCACCGCGGCGCTCCTCCTCGGTCTCGTCAACTTCGGTGTTCATGGCCTTGACGGACTCGAGCAGCAACTCGACATCACCCTCGGGCTCATCCACCTTGCTAAAATCATGAACGTGGTTAACTTGGCGTTCATGAGTTTCCTTTTATTACAATACTCACGTGCAGAAGAAAGAGAGACCACCCATAGAGGCAGCACCCTCGATCTCAACACCACGCTTTCCACCCTCCTTGATGACCTTCTTGAGCTTCTTGTCGTCGACCATGTTGAATATGAGAGTACTAACTAGTAGTGTGATGAGGGGGATAATAAGATGAGGGGAATGGGGAGACTGAAGAGACACGGACAACAACAACAGAAATCCAGAGTCGGTGTTAGGGCCGCGCGACGCGGTCTGACTCAGGGCATGTGCGCTCACGTGTAATTGTACACGTGGGGTCACGCGAAAATTCCGTGAGAAACTTGCGGAGGTGATATCGACACATCCTCTGCCAGCCCATCAGTTGATGGTACGTCGTTCTCCTGACTGGCCACAGCGTTGGATGGATGTATATATCTATGTATATTGTAGGTAGTTGTGGGGGAGAGTGTGGATGGGGCTGACATTTGTGTTTGTTTTTTCATCCCCCACATCTTAAAATTACGTTACGTGCGGGACAATCGATAGCTGTGTCCATCCGGCTGCGTGCGGAGACCCGTTTTCCCACCCCCGCCAAAATGAGTTCTCGGTGGTCTAACTGCGTAGCCAACCTTTCTTGCCACTCCTCCCAACTTTCATTTGTACAGGCTTTCCGTCCTCTCCCGCCACATGCACACGGCCTGACAGTCTCTTTCTCACATGGTTCTTCATCGCCTATTCCGCGCTTCCTATTTCCACCTCCCGCAATTGAAATTGACGCGTCTCACTTTCAACCGGTATTTCTCGACCACACAGGCTCTTCAATCTACCCCCGGCGGACCGCTCAGGAGATGCATAAATTGCGCGCGCGAAAACGTTTCGTGATGGTTGGGTTGGGGCATGCTGTTAGCAGTTAGTGTCAGCCAGGTGTCGCCATCAAGTGGATCTTGGCGCATAAGTTATGGAGGAACTGAACGTTAAGCAGGCTTTGGCATAAGGGTGCGAAAATCGACACAATCAAAGTGAGGGTTTTTGTTTTGTTTTGGCGGGCGGGAGAGTAATGTTCTCGTCCTCCGTCAAGTGTGAGTGTTTGGAAGATTATTTTGGTGAAACTGCAAAAAGTGGAATTGGGAAGGCACTGTGTCTTCTGAGCAGGTAACGTTGGTCCCTATTATTATGTGTTTTTTTTACAACGACTCTCTCATTACGTGGTCGTAGAAACTTCAATCTTACAATCGACATTCAACACGGTGGTTTGGTGTGGCGGGTCCATTTTCAAGGACTACCTCAAATGCTGACCGCGAGCAGTACTGTTTGTTCTGAGCGATGAGCATACCATGATGGGCATCGAGAACGCAAAATTGCAAGTATTAGAAGAACGACAGGACATTTTCTGAATCCAATGCAGATTATGGAGCAAGTTGGGGAGTGTCTTTAAGTCACAATGTCGAAACAAAGGGCTGTAAGGTCCAACAAACGGCAAAACTATCTCGTCGTGCTTGAGTCGCAAAAGCCCTACTCTTGAGTTGAAATGCAGTTCAACTGGAGACGCCGGTTGCCCACGTATCTCTCGTAGAAAACCTTACGGATTCAGGCTGCCGGATTTTCTCACGCTGGCGGGGAGCATATTTTTCCAAGTAACCTTTGTTCGTTCGAGTTTGAGCCAATTTTGCACTTTATTTTTTTGGCTGTTCATGATAATGTCAGGTCGCATGCCGATTTGTCCGTGAAGCCTACCGTGCGTTTTACGTTGACTAACCTGCTTTCGTTCTCGTCTATCTCTTCGCCGCGATCATGACCTGTCACAAAGGGGGCTTCGTCCGGTCCGTAAGATATGGATATGTATGGCTTCAAACAGATACAAGAGACATCCATTTCAGTGACAGCATGCGAACCAAGTATTGATTCCTGTAACATATACATATATATAGATTAATTTGGGGTTTACATGTCTCCAATCCACCCAACGTCAACCAAGTCAACCGGTTCGTTGACTCTCGTTTTGTCGTTGGGGGACGCCTCTCTTTCCCAAGTTGTCAATCACCCTTCTCCCATCATCTGAACATTTCCGTATTGCGAAAGGACGAATTGTCCGCCACAGAGCTCTTGTGTGCCTTGTACTCCATGATACAATTGGGCGGGAGATTCAGCACTCGTTTCAGCGTGTCCCTAATACGAAGATTGACTCTGCCATCATCGGCACTCTTGTTCCACAACGAAAGAATATCTTCACTGTGTCTGATGGAAACCACAGCGCCACAAATCTCATTTCCGACATCAAACTGATCCCCGACCATGGCCATGACGAGACTCTCCCAATATCTGGATGCAAGACCTTTTTTCAATCGGACGATCCATTTTCCGCCTGTCAGGTTATCCTCCCACACGGGTTTGACGCCCAATTTGAAGAGATGGTAGTCGGAGATGGAGGTGAGATCGAACGGTCGACGCATACGAGAGTAGCAGCCCCAAAAATCGTGGAGGGTGTAGAGGGTGGCTATTTTCGTGAGCGCAGAGGTGTAGTCTTGGAGTTTTGAACCTGGTTCACGATGCATGAACCAGAACACCCAAGGGTGTTTGAGAGGATACTGCGACAACGACGACGAGGGTATTTCCGTAGAAGAAGCGTTGCTGGTGCTGTTATTGGTGTCATCTGATGACAGTAGGAATGAAGAGTTATTCTGGTTGCTGTTGCTGTTGTTGGAAGGCCGTTGTTGCTGCTGTTGCTGTTGCTGTGGTGGTGGTTGTGCTGGTTGCGCCCTAAGGAGATTGAAAGGTTAATGGAGGTGCCTAAGGAACATGAGAATGAATCCACATGGACATACCAAGCGCTGTTCGCCGTTGATGCCATGACAGATGCCATTGTGTATTCGAGTGTGTTTACTAGTCAAGTGTTCTGTTATGTTTGTGTGGGTGCGTTTGTGAGTGCAAAGAGAGTAAAAAGATTGGCAGCTTCGTTCCAGCGCGCTCAGTAGTTCCCCCGGCGGCCGTGAAGCATGTTGGGTTGCAACGGAGGTTACCAGTACCATGACAGGCAACTGTAAAGGAGTCAATCAATGGCCAGCAGTATGAGAACGAATGGCTTCTCGTATGAAGGATGGGTCTTTATGAAACTGCAGTGTCTCTGAGCTGGCCCCCCTTCTCACGAGGAATGCTCCTCTTGTACACAATGTTTGAACTGCTATCAAGGCAGTTTATTGGGGGAGCTTTGAAAAGCAAGCTCCATAGGATAGGCTGCTGAATGTATATTAGTACAGCATGTATGTACTGTCTGGCGTTAACAGGCACCCAGCAGAATATGTGATCAGTGTCGCACGCTGCCGTGAAAACTGTATACTGCAACCCGCTTGTGGCGTTGAGATGCTTTGTTCGAACGGCGAGAACGACGAGAAAAGACGCTGGGCGGGAGGCTTCTTGCATGAAGCGCTCTAATGTGGGTGATCCCACTTGTTCGTCAACAACCGGGGACTCTCTCATCAAAGGTTCCAGATCTGTCTTAGAAGCGCTCTTCTTTGGGAGATGACATCAGGAACTGTGCAATTGGCGTGGACAGCGTCGACCAGACCTCCTCAGCATTTTCATGTGTGGAACGAGCGGCTATGTTTGGGGGCACTTACCGTTGCAGGTAGGTCTCGATATTGTATTTCTTTTGAACAGCGTGAGCACCCTTATTGGATCTCTCTAGATCTCGTTTCGATATTGAAGCCTTGCATCGGATTGACTTGTCGTGCGCTTGCGACAAGCCAACCTCCCGTTATCACAATTCAGAGTACAACTATTTGTTGTATGTACTCTGAACTGTGACATTGGTTGGTAAAGTCTCCTCCTCTACAAATAACAGCAGTGTTGTGCGTACGCACGCTCTCACGGCCATGATATGACACACTCCAGTTCATCTGGCATAGTGCTTCCTTCTCTTATAGGCGCCTTTTAAGAATCACCGTCGGCAAGCGGCAAAGCCCTGGAAAGCATAACAACCTCCCTGTGCTCTAGCATCCAACAGGCTAGAATAGTGGCAGCAACACCAACACTGGCATGTCTGCCAATATACCCGATGTATATCAGAGTTGCCTGCAAAATTCACAGAGTTAAACGCTACCGCTGAACACATTTCCAGTTAACTGGCGCTGCTACGTACCAATCACTTCGCAATATACGTTAGTACCGTATGAACCCAGTGAGTGCAAGCGCATCCTAAGACGATCGTGACCGTGAAGATGCCCCATCTACCGCAGTATACATGCTTTGCACAACCCCAACGTTACCATGTTTATTACTTAACTGTTCTAGACCTATGCACGACCTCCGAAGCGTATTCCAAGGATTCGTTTGTCGTCGCGCGTTTTTGCAGTCCGTTAACAAAATCGTGAGTTCTCGCAGTACACCTCCGTTCTACTGTCAAGAAAGATGAAAATTCTGGGGCGGATGCGGATGTCGATTAGCGGTTCGTCTGCGTTGCGAAGATGTGAACATCCAACGCCGGAAAGTCACCCAACAGCCGGGACGACCGTAGCGGAAACGCACTAACGACAGCTCGAAACCTGCTCTGCATTTCGTGCAAGCAGCGCTAACAAGGCTAAGCAAAGCACGTCGCGGCACCTTCGCTCACGACAGCAGTCCATTCTAGCGCTAGCTAGGTTCGCATGGGATTTTGGATCGTCATGCAGTTCATCAACGCTCACACCGCGGGCTGGTTGACGCCGGTGGTGAGAGTTGCATCGAAACGCTCGCTCACGTCTGAGGTAAAAAGATGCATTGACGAACAGGCCCCTAGTTGGCGCTTATAATGTTTACTTTTGCACTTAAATGTGCAGGATTTGTTCCCATTACCCAAGCGAATGGAGTCCGAAACAGTCAACCAAGTTGGTGAACAGTTCTTTGATGAGCAAAGACTGTCTACAGAAACCGGAAAGCGTTTCTTGGAAAGGCTATCGATCTTACATTAGAGCCATGGGAGGTTGGCCTGTTGTGGCCATCGTGGGCGCAGTGCTCCTTCTTCAAGAAGGAGCTTGGGGTAAGTATCGGATCCTCGGGGTTTGTATGATTTATTTTCAACGCTCTACCAACATAAGCATATATCTTATTTTCGTTGTAGTAATGAGCCAGCTGTTACTATTAGCCAACCTATTGTTGTCCTTGAGCTGCGGCTGCGAGTAGCCCGCCACCACGCTAACCAAGTTACTGGCTGCTGCGAGAAGCACTGGGTCCCTCTGCTGCTGCGGCTGCTGATATTTCAGACCGTCGATCGACCAGCCAGTCAGTTGCTCGCGGCAGGAACAAGAAACGGAACAGCAGTTGCATTGGAAGCCGCTAGCTGGCCAGCCGAAACGTCACACCGACGATAGGGAACACGTTCACCCGGACAAAGGACGAAGAGTCCGAAGAGGACTTGGAGCGAAAGATCCTCGTCGATTGTTGGGGGGTAAGTATCTCCATCGCTACAGTCTTCCATCCGTCAGCGGGACTGATTCTCACATACCTCAAAAATGACAGTCTGTTCTTCCATCAAAGGCATCAGCCATCTAACCGAGTGCTGTCAAAAGGCTACGACTCTCCCAAAGTAGCAATTCTTCCATCGTTTCCGCCCAGACGGATTGCAGCTTCACTCTCAAAGGCCGCCGCAGCGGCAGTATCTCTACCACCTGTCCCTAGCACTTCTTCCTCCTTCCACTCTGCAACCCAGGCGCACCTCGCCTCTGCGCTCGCCGCCGCCGAAGAACCCAAATTAAACAAGACCGACGTGTACTTGTCGTCTACAAGAACACCATCGAATGTCCTATCTGCGTTCTGTACTACCCTTTCAACATCAACTACTCGCGATGCTGCGACCAGCCCATCTGCAGCGAATGCTTTCTCCAGATCAAACGCTCCGAGAATAACACGGACCCCACCTCCTGCCCATACTGTGTCGAACCCAACTTGGGGATTTGCTATCACCGCCCTCGTCTCCGAAAATACACAATCAAACTCCACCAATCCCATCCCTCCCGCTCCCTTCCTCGCCCCTCCCCACCACCTCCATCACCCCATCCGTCTCCACCACCACCACCTCGACCGTCGGAAATCCATGTCGCACACCTCTCGGGGCGTAGTCACCTCCGACACCCTCCGGCCTGATCTCATTCGGAAGCAGCAGCAAGCCTACCTTGCGAGATTGACGCGTGAGCTCGTGGGGAGGCGGGCGCCGCGGGTCATCACCATACCTGCCGGCGACGCCGCGGCGTTGATGGAACAGATGGTATCGTCGCCGTCGACCGGTGGGAGCGGGAGCGAGAGTGGGCGGAGGAGGGGGAAGAGGAGGGAAGAGTTGGAAACAGGATATCTTTGAAAGTGAGTTAAAACAACAAACGCATTTCTATATTTCCTGTGATGCCCATGACTTCCTCACTCACGCTATTCCCGCCCTGTAGCGATGAGGAGTATGGGTGCCGACCTTGAAGAACTCATGTTGATGGAAGCCATCCGTTGCGGTCTGCAGGAATCGCAACAACAACAACAACAACAACAACAACAACAACCACCTCAACATCAACAACAACAACAGTTCCACCACTCATCCCGATCGCAACAGGATACCCTTGCCACCACATTCGCCTCCACCGACTCGCCGCGCATCCAGACCGCACCGTTTACCACCGTTGATAGCGTCGACGACCACAACCACGACGACGGTGGTGAAGCGACAGACGACGCCCGGCCGGTGACAACATCCAAGAGGCCGATGGTGCTGCAGTCGACGAAGCGTGTGGTGCTGTTGTCGATGAAGAGGCTTGTGCAGATGAGGGCCTGCTGGTGGAGTCACATCATATTCGACTACGTAGGTTACCGGCCGTCAGGGTGATGAACATGTCGCGCAGTGATGGTTCCTACCTAACCAAACGGGGTACTTGAACCTGGGAATGTGTCTGAGGCCGGTGCTGCGCTTGGAAATGTCGATGAGGCCGGTGGTGGATTTGTTATGCGCGTTGAGGCCGGTACATTGATAACTTTTGACGGGAGGAGCAGCGAAGACTTCCGCTTCTTACTGACTGGGGTGTGGACTGTGGTCGATGAGTCGTGGCCCCGGACTCTGGCGGCTCTACCGCCTTTGCTTCGAGGGCTTTTTATCACAGGGAATGGGGCCGATAAGGCCTGCCCTTTTGATGAATCTGCTGCATCAGCGAGTCGCGTCGATGTTCAGCGCTGTTCAACCTGCGAAGGTGGGCTCGTCAGGTCAATGGGAGGACAGGGCGTGTTACCCGTATGCCTAACAGGGCTGGTCGCCGCTGATGGTGGAGGAGTCGATCGGTTCGGGCGTAAGGCGACCGATACCGCGAGGCACGTGTACTTCTGACAACCAATAGGTTTGGCGAACGCAATGACCGATAAGCTGACAGATCATATGTGGATAAGGTAGACCTCTCTGATGATGAGGAGGATATGGTCGACTGTACAGATGATGAGGGGGATACCGTCGGGGATCGCTGAGGAGTAGCGCATGTGTCAGGCGATAACAGGAACAGGATTCCGGCTCCACCGTGCTCAACTGAGGATCCTCCACTTGCACGGTGATCAACTGAGGATCTTCCACTTGCACCATGCGGATCTGAGGATCTTCCGAACCAGAGACGAGATGGCACGGGCTTTTTTCAGCATGGATAATTGGGCGGGGACCTACAAGAGATGATCGACAAGGTGGACTGCTCATCGATGGCACATAAGCTATACGCGGTTGAACTTACTGGAAGTTTGTTCTTGTGGTCCCACTGCACGTTGCTGCTCTTCTGCTAACGTTTGACCGACCACGGCATTCATTTCCTCATCCAGAGGATCGACCCCGAACGGGCGCTCAGGATCGAATAAGGGTGGTATTCTCGTCATTCCAACGGCTAAACGCTCCCATCGACGGCCAAGACTGTCCATCGATCGTGAAATTCCCCGTCGAATTCGTTTGCTCTTTGAAATATGTTCGTCGTCGTGGGGCATCTTGGCTGTTTGATGAATTGATTGATTAGAAAAAGATATATAAAAGGCTGATGATTGTTGAACAAAGCAACTGAAGAGGGGAGGGAAGGCATCGGTAAGCGGGCGACTTTTATACACAGGGCAGCTGAAGCGGAATGCACCGGCACGGAGGATCTACGCGGATATCGGCCCGCTTCAATGTGGGCTGTCGAATTGATGAAGTCCGCCCCGTTCATCGGCCTGTGGAAGCGGAATGTGGATCCGGCATCGACGCTTTTACAAGCGTGGATGACTGTGCCGCACAGCGGTCGCCGATACACGACTTGCGGTCGCCGACAAATGGCCACCGAGCCATCATGCGCAAAGGACAACAAGTGGTCGGTAACTTCAAAGCCTGTAAGAAGACCGATGGATGAATTTTCTTTATTGAGTGAATTGGATTCTCACTCTCAACAGCCCGATGACTCCAAGGAACCCGTTAACTACGGTACGACCAATACTTCTTTCGTGTATCTTGGCGTCAATGAGACACCAGCCGATATCGCACCAGTGGATAACTCCCAAACCGTTGGGCAAATGCACTTCCATCGGTCACCGGCAAATGAAACTAGAGAACATGTACATGGTGTTGCGAGGTTGCCCGATAGAGTGTCCCCCGTACGTTGCAACCTGTTGCTAATCCCGCCGATGTGATGAGCCGGCCGCTGGCATCGCCTCGGGCATGTACTCGTGGAGCAGTCAATCAGCCTTCGACACGTACGCCTGCTAGAATATTGCAAAGGCCATCGATTGATGTAAATCCGTTCTTTTCAGACGCCCGTGTCTCCATGATTGAACACATGGTTGAAGAAGCTGAACAGGATCCGTATCCTACCTATTAAGGCAAAGATATTGCTCTGGTCGACAATGATAATTACAATATTGTCTAAGGTGTGTGGGATAAGGATCTCGAGGATGCCTTACCTTATGTCTAAAAATGTGCTATGGAAAATCCCACAGAATGTCCGGACACATTTCAACGTACAGACATCAAAGCAGTCGTTGCTCTGAGACAGGCCCTAAATAACAAGTATTTGCGTGAGGGATATGGGCAGAATAGCAATGTGCCCCTCAGTGTATGTCAAGTATGCGTCAATGCATCTGTGCGCCCATCATTGCACCCTACAAAACATCCATCTGCTGCATGACAGCCTTAACACAGTCTTTTCCACATGTTCAGCAGACGCACAAACCGTCGAGCAGGTGTTGTAATGTCCGAATGAAAGATCTTTCTGCTATCAACAGAATCTGGTATTATGTATAACCATACTGCGCCATGCGGACGGCCAGGTACTAGTTCGACCGGTCAACCATCACAAAGTTCGTCCTTGCCAGAGTGAAACGCGTGCGGACGCCAAGCAGCAGTGGCCGGTTTTTAAGAACTGGATGAACAACATGACATCAGAAGTATTCAACGCCCTGATAGTGAACGGCGCATCTCAGACGCATGGGAAACTACCTGCCGGCCGGCCTTTGACTGATAACTGACACTTCTCATCTTTTGCCGTTGCAGTTCAAGAAGGCGATGGGTTACATCTGTCAAGCATGTGGAACTTTCGGGATAGTCAGTACGAAATGCACCGCAAAACACCAAATATATGCATAACACAGACATAAGTACTTATATTTTTCATTCTTGTGCTCCCTCACAATGTCGTAGACAACGGGCGGAGCCATACGCGTTGAGGCCTGAGGTACACAAGAACTTCGAGCCAAATCGCAAGCACTTCAAAGTGGTAATCGCATGTAATTGTCATGGTCAATCGGACAGTTTAACAAGACAAGTTTGATGGACACCAAAAGTTAGGAAGCGCCAGCCCTCTACAACATAATCTTTCGCAAGTATAGGATTCAATGTCGTGGCAAACAATCGAATACTCACTCTTGTAAAGCTCATCTCCGCTTACCGTTCCCAGTCGCCTGGTGCGTCGCGCACCTTTTTTCCCTGCCCGTTGTCAGAATATGGTAGCGCGAATACTGAGAGCCGCTTCAGGACCCATCTGCTTTGCAGAAGGATTGCCTCCACAGCACGCACAGCAACCGCTATCCTTGCACACCCCGATTCTTCTAGGAAAAGGAGTGCCATATTCTCATGCCCCCCTGCAACCTCACTTTAAGGATTTACAGCAGGCGACACTATGCCACGAAAGAGCACACTGCAGTTGCGTAGTGCACCGTTTTCTTGGAACAATGAGACCCCGTAACAATCCACTTGCCACACCAGAATATGGTAGCGCGAATACTGAGAGCCGCTTCAGGACCCATCTGCTTTGCAGAAGGATTGCCTCCACAGCACGCACAGCAACCGCTATCCTTGCACACCCCGATTCTTCTAGGAAAAGGAGTGCCATATTCTCATGCCCCCCTGCAACCTCACTTTAAGGATTTACAGCAGGCGACACTACGCTACGGCGCAACAGGCACCATAGAATGTGACCGTGAAGAATGAGACGAAGACGGGAGTCGACCTTGCCGATGAATTCTTGGTGTGTGTTGTTTGGGTGTGAAAGTGGCAAAAACGTCCAGCTCCAATAAAGTGAGACGCGTCCGAACAAACCAGTACGTATTGAATACAGGCTCTCACGCGTTATATATACCTGCAAACGTATATCGCATTTCAGCAAGAATCATGACAGCGCAACCAAAGAGTATACCACAGTTGCAATACGAATGGTTCCGGGATAGGCTGGAGCCGCCTCAATTCATCGCGAATGTGTCGCTGCCAAAGTTCTTCAAGAAGTTTGCTTTCGCACCTGATGATCGCGTCCTCGCAGAAGGGGACGTTCTAACGGCATTGACCAGAGTCTTGCAGAATAGCCGACTGTCTCCAAGCAAACGCGACGCCGCGGGAAACCTCATCAAAGAGTCCACGTTGCATTTCCGTTCGTGTGACCAGTATTGGGCTGACCTTGCCGCGAACCAGGTGGCGAGCAAACACAACGAGAAGATTTTGACCGACACCATGCGGAAACATGAGATGGCTTCAGACCTTTTGGTGGATCAATTTGCATCATTCACAAGCAAGACGACATTAATGTCCTGACCATTACGTTCCGCTGGCAGCGGAGAAGTACGATGCGAGTCTCGAGAGCTTGAAACTAGTACGGAAAACAATCTGGATTATCTCTTGGTATACCACTCTCGTACCGTACCTTCGGCACATTCCCGCGCTAACTTGTGACTTTCCAGACGGACTCAACTGGTACTGGTCGTCGGGGAACCGAATTATCTCTAGGTGAATCCTTAGGGCGAATGGGGATCAGTACGGCGGAAGCCGCACGGAAACTCGTCCGATCAGCGACGGCATGCCGAGACGTGTGCCTGCGCAAAGCAGATGAGACGAAATCCGAATATGCGGAATGCGTCAAGATACCGTGGTTTTTCCATAATCATCGCATTGCAGTGGCATTCATCATGCGGCCATTGTTTGCAAACATTGTCGTTGCCAATTATGTGGGGGAATTCAACAACCCTTTTTACGCAAATCTTGTTGGCGAAGCACTCCAGGGAGTTAAGCTTTTCTTACATGCGAGGGTAAAGAGTCAATTGTTCAGTTTCCTTTACTTTCGATGATATTCACTTTCTCCACCCTCTTCATAGAGTGTTGCACTTGCAACGGCCTCCTTACCTAAAAGATTATCAGCAGCAAAGCAAACCGAAGGGAGCGTGCCCACCTCGGCTAAGAAAAAGACTAAGCTCTTTATCACCGATAAGCCGACGCTGCAATACAGCTTCAAGCAGCGATTGATCACAGCTACGGAATTTGAGGAAAGTGCGCTCCAGATCGAACAAGCCCAGGTCACTGGAAATAAAGAGGCCATCTGTAAGTACTTCATTCGTGGCCGCTGCAAGAGAGGTCTGCGGTGTGCCTTTGCGCATCAGTGAATGAACAGGCCGTGGAGTGACAGAAAATAATGAACTCGGAATGTTTCGTGAATGCAGGAAGTAGTAGAAGTACTGTAGTAGATATTGCATGGAAGCATTGGAAGGTTTCGCGTTTCGCGTCGACAAGGAACCACATTAATTAGCGGAGCGGGAGCGGAGTAATTATCTGATGCTGCAGGGTTGTCGTGCTTCTGAGCGAGATCCATGCTTATCAGCGCTCAGTTGCTTCGACCAAGCGAGTCAACCCGGCCACGTCTTCCCCGCCTTGCGGCTAGTTCACGGACGTAATCACCAGCACGGTTGAATTTTTTGGAAAGACATACTGAGTATTGTAGGAATGAATGACAACTAATGTATAGTCAGAGGTGTTTATGGTATCGCACCTTTATGTTCTGCGGCTTCAGCGGCTTCCATCCTAGCCTCTCACGGTTCAGGCCTGCTACAGCTTACTTGAACCAAAAGCATCTCAACATGCGCTCGCGCATTCATATTGCGCTTCTTGGCGGTACAATCCTTGACAACGCCCCATATGTGGCGGAAGGAAAAGCCGTCGCTTCTCACTTTCGCAATGAACTTCAGCGTCAATTCCCGGATACTCCCACCAAAGTGACCCTATTGGCCCGTGACGGTGCTACGCTTGCTGGTATTGCACATCAGGTGAGACAAGTTGAAGAAACTAGACGATGTCACCCACGTCTTTGTTCAAGTCAATCGCGCGCTTGCTGAGCTAATCCTTTGACGGATCAACACGTCGCATCCAACTTTCTGTCGAGTTCCAGTTGCAGACGAAGATCATTGCCGCTCGGATATGCCGTCTCCTCGAACGTACTTGACAGTTACCGTGACCTACTTTCTGCTTCGGCCTTATCTTCCTCACAAACCTCTCACCATTCTCATCTCAATCATCGGCATTGTCGGTGTTGTGCATCTCTTTTGGGGATGGTATGCTCATGG